>CM050417.1:28777110-28814610 GCA_027564155.1 Gymnocypris eckloni scoliostomus
CTTTTTTCTATATTCTCGTTTTCTTAAAAAAAACTCAAACACCTTCCCACTTGTACTGCGTTCGGCTAACCAGGACTTGTAATAGCACTTGCATGTTGCTCTTTTGTTGGTTTTGATTGCTTCTATATTGCTGCTAAATTACTAAATAAATAAATATTGTCAGTTCATTTTGAGCTCTAAGTTTTTATTTTTTTTATCATTAGTTTGTCTTCAGTTTTGGACATTAACATTTTCATCCAGTCAAAGAATAACTGACACAAACAATCATATATCATCTTTTAATATAAAAAAGAAACATATTAAATTTGACATTCTTATTTACAATTTACAACAGTACATGTAATAACAGTAACACATTGTCAATGATAAAAGTGTATAAAAGCAGATCTGCGTTTGTAAAATGAGCGAGCTGGGGCTGGCAGCTTCACATTCACTCGGGGGCTAGAGACGGTTACGTGAGATACGTCAGATATCAGAACTATCACGATTTAAAGCCCCAGGAAAGATTTGCTTAGTCAAACAACTCGGGTTAATAAAGGTCACTGCTTCGAAAACTACAGGGTTTAGAAAAAAGGCATATTTGATCATGTACATGTAGTTCTTCAGATGGTGTGTGTCTATGTGTGTGTGTGTATGCGTCTATCTGTGTGTGTGTGTGTGACTGTATGTGTCTATCTGTGTCTGTGTGTGACTATGTCTGTGTGTGTGTGTGTGTGTGTGTGTCTGTGTGTGTGTGCATTACACCGGCAAAGACACGGCATTCTGCTTCATCCACAAGACTACAATTACTTTCCTTTTTGTCTATTTCTATTTCATTAAATCAAGGTTTTTTAGTCCCTCTGGTCAGTAAAACTCACAAGCCGTGTTGGATAGAAAGTCCGTGAGCGGTTTCTTAAACTCACTAGCGGCTCAGATGGCACTGTGTCGTTCTGTTCCGGGCGGTCTCGTGTTCGGGATCTTTAAAGGGGCAGAAAACATGCCATTAACACAATGCAACTACATACAAGCAAAAGCCAGAAAATATATAAGTTATTTAAACATATGTGACTCTGGAGCACAAAAGCAGTCATAAGCAGCACAGCTATATTTGTAGTAATAGCCAACAATACATTGTATGGGTCAAAATTATACATTTTTATTTTATGCCAAAAATCATTAGGATATTAAGATCATGTTCCATGAAGATATTTAGTAAATTTCCCACTGTAAATATATCAAAACTTTCTCAATATTTAGATTTTTTTGCACCCTCAGATTCCAGATGTACAAATATTGTCCGATCATAACAAATCATACATCAATGGAAAGATGATTTATTCAGATGATGTATACATAATTATTTTAATTGACCGGTTTTGTTGTCCAGGGCCACATTTAATATGTATTTAAATATTTCCCCACCAGCGTTTTTAAAGAAATGTCTTGAACATTTTCACAAACTTTCATGTATGAATATCTGAGCATGCAACATGTCAAAACATTTATTTGAACCTTTGCTTTCAAACAAAAAAACCTGTTTTACTCTATAGCTTTATGCATTTTTTATATAAACATTTGAATGTGGGTAGGTTTAATTAAAAAAAGCAGCATTTTGACCAAAAAGTTGAGTTGTGTTTTTGTGATTGGATGATCAAAACAGATTATATCACAGAATAGATCGCTTCCATCAACACCAACAACGCTTCACAGTCCTAAATCAGTTCCTGGGTCGACATTTCATTCAGCCCGTTTTGATTTCTATTCTGTTTAAGGATCACATTATTTGCTTCTTCACCCGTGTTTTAATCCAGAGACTCAGTACTCTTTCAGAAGATGTGGGATGAATTCATGATGAAGTGTGCTGACCTGCTCGCTCATGATGGCGGAGAGCTCGGTCAGCATGTCTTTATAGTGAGCTTTCATCTCCTCCTGATACTCCAGCTGATCTTCTTTTATGAGACGCTCGTTCACCTTCAAGGCCTGACCACACGCGTCTGCAAACTGCCTGCAGGACCACAAACAGCAAACCCGGGTCACTCTCCAAAAGCGTTCAGTGCATTGTTTTAATATCATAGATGTCCAGCTTTAAAAGTTCCCAGAAACAAATCAAACATTTGTGGTCTAACTTACAAATGCATGTCTTGTATGCATGTCTAGCACAGACAGGGTTTCTGCACTTATAAAGATCTTCAAATATCTGCATTCACACTTACATAAATGAAGGCCTCAATAGCTCTTAAATCAGCACATTAAATGTTGCATGCACCTGCAAAAAATGAGTCTTGTTTTCTAAGAAACTGAACACATTTAAGTGAGTTTATGCTGTAAACAGGAAGAAATATCTATCAATGGGGAATCACAACGTGTTTTCCCTTTATGTGAGGATTTTTCTGAGCACATTGATATATTTGTTGTTGTTTTAATCATAAACTCAATGTATTTAGATCAATTTAATAAAAAAACAAGGCTTCTTATTTGAGGTAATTTTGCTTCAAGTAAAAATAATCTTTAGACATTTGTCTTGTGTGTTTCTGTGTGTGTGTGTATGTGTCTGTCTGTGTTTCTGTGTGTGTATATGTCTCTGTGTGAGTGTGTGTATGTCTCTGTGTGAGTGTGTGTGTGTGTGTGTATGTCTCTGTGTGTGTGTCTGTGTGTGTATGTTTTGGTGTGTGTGTGTGTGTGTCTCTGTGTGTGTAAAATGAAGTCAAATGTAATGGAGATCTGTTGGAAGTTATATTATATAAACATTGATATGTTTCTAATTCAACACATTTGCATGTAAAGACCACATTGATCTGTGCTCCATTCGGTAGATTTATTTTGGACTTATTTGAGAAATAATTTAGCATGAGAATGAAGGAAATTCTTACGTCAGTTATCACGGTGGCATTAAAATAACCCCATAATAACATCATACTTAACGTAAGGAAAAGTGCGTTGATGTACCTGAAGATCTCTTTCAGGAGTTTGACTTGGTTGTCTGGGTATTTCTTGGCGTTCTTCTCCTCAAAGAAGGCTCGGGCGTAGGCCATGGGCCCAGCATTTACCTAAAACAACATATGAATTCATGAAAATACATCCCTATTTCAGTCTTAGTCAAGATGCAAAAGTTTAGAAATGGCTAGATACTGTTGGGAAGGTTGCTTTGGAAATATAATACATTACTTTATTTAAATTGTAATAAGTAGTGTCACTATTTCAATGACTTTATTAAAGTAATGTAACTGATTACATTTGAGTATTTTTGATTACTTCTATTCTGAATTGTTAACATTTGAAGCAGGCAGGGTTAACCTTACAGTAGAACTCAACACTGATATAAAACGCCTTCATCATTGATCTGGCGAGCATCACCTTCACGCTGACGCTGCCCTGCAGTTTGAGCTGCAGCCGGATCATGTCCACCTCCTGCATGCCACACAGCTGATTGAGCTCAGACACTTTCCGGCTCATCTCGTCGATCGCCACCTCGATGGGGTTCATCTCTGTGCTCTGCTGCTCCACCACCTCGATACGCTTCTTCAAGAAGGGGAAGCTGGAGCTCGCTGCAGAACAACACAGATGGGAGGTAATGGGTCTGTGATATCCAATATTTGCAAAGAAATGAACAAATATCTATCGTTTACATTTACGGCCATTATTAGGTCAGTGCTTCTGATATATTGATGCAGGCATTAACAGCAGGCAGTCCATACGGTATACGGGACGCTGAGCGCCTGATGGGTTTTTACAGGACAGCACAGAAGAGGTGGAAAGGTGCAAATTAAGGGATTGTAACTGTCTTCTTACTGCTTTCAGGACGTTGCTGACTATTGGATAGAGGAAGAAGGAAGCTGAATGCTTCAAAGCATGTGAAAACAACGAGTTTCTGCTCGACGGGATCGTGAAAGAGAGGGGTGTGAATACTTCTGGCAGAAGCTATAGTATGCTAAGACTTTTTACTATGGAAGACATTTCTGCCACGGGATAAAAATAATAATAAAAGTACTTTTTATCTCACATTTATTACCTTTTTCTTCTTGCGATTGTGCATATATATCTCACAATTCTGTCACAATTTTTGCATTTTTCTCAGAATAGCAAGAAAAATGATAATTTTGGCATTTTTGACTTTTTTCCTTGCAATTTCAAGTTTATATCTCACAATTATGACTTCATATCTCACAAATCTGACTTCATCACAAAATGAAAAAAAAAGTTAATTACAATGTTAATTTTACAATTAAGAATATTTTTTACTTTATTGCATTTTGTTTCAGAATTGCAAGAGAAAAGAGAGAATGACGACATAAACGTGCAATTCTGACTTCTCAGAATAGCAGGAAAGAAAGACATTATTTTGACATATAAAGTGAGAATTGCAAGATATAAACTCAGATTTTCAGATATAAACTTACAATTATTTTCTCAGAACTCAACACAGATTAAAGTGATAAAGGTAACTGCAACTTTTATTTCACAGTTCTTACTGTATATCTCACAATTCTGAGTTTATTTATAGCACAATTCTCAAGTCTTTTCCTCAGAATTGACAAAAGAGACTCCTAATTATTCCTAGCTTACAGCACCATGGAATAGTTTAATGAGATAAACCGGTCTATAAAGCTGAAGTGTCTTACTGGTCAGGATGGTTTTTCTTTTGCACTGCTCCTCCACGTCTCCATGTTTTTTCCCAGAAAGCGTGAAGGGCGTCTCAAAGACGAAGCGACTGATGTTGTGATGGCGCTCAAAGTCGGTCTTCTTCTCCTGCTGTTCCTTCTCATTAAAATAAGGCACTACGTAGGTCACCTGGATGTAGGCAAATCTGGGGTCCAGGTCTTTAGGATTGACCTGTGAAAAACACACAGTCTTCCTAGTCACACACTTAAGAGATTCGTCACAGGTCAGAGAAAGGAGGCACAGAACAAACCTTGTTTGAGTCTTGGATCATCTTGACGTTGTCCGCTCCGAACTTGTCTGAGTAGAGTTTGAGCAGTCTTTGAGAAATCTCTGACAGTCCTGTGAGCTTCGGCTCTTTATAGATAAACTCCTTGCTCTCCTCTTCCTCGAAGAAGCCCTGGTGAACACAACACTGCACATGAGCTAGAGATGAGATCAGCAGTGTGTGGAGTGTCTAGTACAGACTATCCACCTTGCTTTGCACAGAAGAAAGATATGTTTCGGTGAATGTGGGATTGGTTTTAGGTGCATCTACCAGCAGAAGCTTCAGCCACGGTTGCTCATTTGTCCTACTTTAAGATCTCTACTTTATACTTTATACAATGGTATATAATAAATACATAATTGTTATGTTCAGATTAATATTAAGTGATGGCCATTTTAGACACAATATGATCAGTATGGACTGATCTGCTGTATTTCTCCAATCATGGCATCTATGATAACATGGTGTTTCGTTCCTGAAGGATTCGGCACTTTTGAATGAATCAGGCGAGTCAAAGATTCATCCATTCATAGATTATATACTGCATACTAGTGTACTACTCTTACTACTTCAGCATATCTTCATGGTAGAAATAGTACGAGTAGTATGCACGCAAATCACTGGCTTTATTCCTGAACGAATCGATGTTTTGAACTAATTGGCTGAATCAGTGAATCAATGACTTGCTCATTTAGACAGTGACTTGTCGCCACCTACTGGTAGCTTTTAGTTTCATATTTAAAGTATCATTTCATAGTCATATATTCTGTGTATTTTATTCCTTATGTGAATCTCCTAACACTATTTGTGACCCTGAAGCACAAAACCAGTCATACATCATCTGAAGGATTAATAAATAATATTTCCATTGATGTGTGGTTTGTTATGATAGCACAATATCTGGCCGAAAAATCTGGATATTGAGAAAATCAACTTTAAAGTTGTTCAAATTAAGTTCTTAGCAATGTATATTACTAATCATAAATTACATTTTAATATATTTACAGTAAGAAATTTACTAAATATTTTAATGGAACATGATCTTAATATCCTAATGATTTTTGGCATAAAATAAAAATGTATAATTTCGACCCATACACTGTATTGTTGAATACTGCTAAAAATATACCCCAGCGACTTAAGACTGCTTTTGTGCTCCAGGGACACAATTATATCTGTAGGGTAATGTATTCATGGATCTCTGGGCTGCATTAAACCGTTTGTGTAAATACATATAATTGTAGTATATTGATACTGATGTCAATTGACTGGTGCATATAGTGTTTTATTATTCTAACTGCATTTATTTAATAAATATATGAATTAACATGAAAGAGTATGCATACATTAAATAAAATGAGAAATTTGTGGTAATTTCGCTTCTCAAGTAAAAATAATCTTTAGGCATTTGTCTTGTGCGCGTGTCTGTATGTCAGTGTGTGTCTGTGTCAGTGTGTCTGTGTCTCTCTCTGTGTGTGTCAGTGTGTGTCTGTGTCTCTTTGTGTGTGTGTGTGTGTGTTTTTATTAAAAAGTAGAAATTAACATCTTTTGCTGAAGCCCAATTGTTAACACAGCAGTCAATGCAACAGCAGTGTTTGACCAAGCACAACGAACATCACTTCTGTAATGAAGGTTAACATCACATTAAATGTCTCTGTCTGAAACACTCAGGATTAGATCTGCAGAGGAGAATGATCACGTCCAGGAGAAATATTATATCAAACCATGTGTGTGTCACACATATGATTAGCGTGTAGAGAGAGATTAGGAGAGTTAAGAGTGAGAAGGACTTAAACTAAACTTACCACGGCCTGATAGATCCACCACACACAGGAGAGAGCAGAAGAGTGTTTAAACACACCAAGTAAATATCTATCTTCATGAACTAAAACATGTGAGTGAACTCGTACAAGCCAAGCCATGCTTGATATTCTACACTAATTTAATTTGACAATTTTAAAGTCTGTTAAGGTTTAAGGACCATTCACAAACCAAGACTGAATTCTGAGTCCAGCAACAAACTGAAAATGTTCGCTATGGACAGACATCTGCTACACAACAATCAGCAATGAATATTAAATTAGCACAGACTACTTAAAGTAGACCACAGGCCTTCAAAAGAGACCCAAGCATGAAAATAAAGTGTTCAAACCAGAGGCCTTTTCTCAATTCTGACCGTTTCTGATGTAAAAATTCCTGTAACATTACAAGTGCAGCTAAGCCAACATTATAAAATACAAAATGCCGTTCACAATCCCTTTAAAGTGCCTCTGTTATGGACTACGGAAGCTTTCATGCCGCGTGTAACAGCTCTGTGAATGAAAACATCCTGCAGAGTTAAATCTGAAAGTGCTCCGTGTATAGAGATTATCTCTCAGAAGAAAGAGTCGACTCTGAATCATTGAAACCAGTCGTTTTAAACCAAACCATCGTCAACATCAAACATTACAGCATATGGTCTTTTCACATTGGTCTGAATGAAAATGCTAATTGATTTTTTGCCGCTAGGTGGAGTGTTAAAAGTAGCAGTTTCCAATCAGCGCAGAGTAGCGTCACGCAGAGGTTTGGAAAAATGAACCGTTTGGGAGTCGTTGAGCAAGTAAGGTAAAAATAAATGCATATTATAAGACATTAGGGCTGTGTCTAGCTAGGCAATATGAATCACATTCGACTATGAACGCGATATCGCGTAGCTTGTCAGTGAACTACGTCTCTGTGTATTAACTGCCGCTCCATCTGAAAGCAGGTGATGGAGATTTACTACCACTTTACTGACGAGGTGCGCATGCATGCAACCTGTTGTTGGGGATCCCAAAACCAAAATATGAACCTTTCATAACCCATAATAGGGGCACTTTAAACAAACCAAATATTAAGTGTGAATGTGTAGAAATAATACATCTAAAATTGTATGATTAAGATGAAAAAACTAAATTATGATGTGGACCTACATTAAGTAACATTTTGGCTTAAGAGTTCAAATCGATATATATATATATATATATATTTACATATATTTACATATATATATATATATAATTTGTATTATATATAAATATATAAACATAACATATTTTTCTTAAATATATGCATGTGTTTGTATTTTTATATACATAATAAATATACACAGTACAAACACATTATGTAAACAAACACTTGTATTTTAATGCAATTAATCGTTTGAATGCACTAAATTAATCATAATATTAAATCAAAATAAATTTCAGTTTTTTTCAGGTTGCTCAATCTTTTTTTTTTCAGTGCAGCTATGAACTTTCAAAATAAGATAAGTAATAAATCTGTGCAGAGATCAGTGCAGATGAAGTAGCACTGAGTGCTTGCGTGTCTCACCTGTCCGTAGAAAGCCACGCGATAGTAGCGTCCAAACAGACGTTTCTCAGAGTTCACCACCTCCGTCACCTTCAGGTACGAGCGGTGAATGTCGTAGTACAGCTCCGACAGCCGCTACAGGAGAGAGACAGGTCAGAACACGGCCCTTGTGTTTTCTTACCAGTCCACCGATGATCCCAGTACCTTGAAATCTCGTCTCTTCTCGAAGACAGCGATTACAGGTTTGTTGATCTCTGCGATGAGCTCGTATCTCTCAGACTTCCAGAGGTCATCCACACACATCTCCAGCTGCTCCACCAGTGTGTCCTACAGGACAGAGGTCACTCAGCACGTCTATTATAAACCTGCACCCCTGGGAGAGGTGTGGAGTGATTCTGTACCTCAGTGTACGGAGTGTCCTGAGTGCCGGCGTCCTCCTTCATCGCTCCCTCTTCTTTCACATTAGGAGAGATGTTCATGAAGGCGGCCCAGCCCATACTGAATGAAGCTGCGGGTTCATACACAAACACAGGGAGTGTGTTACTCATTCATACATCTACCCATCCATCAGTTTGTCCATTAGTCAATGTATTCACGCATGCATTTTAACAACACATACATTCATCCACTTCTATCTATTGAGTCGGATGATTTCAAAACATTTTAAACTATCACTGGATCTATTCATTGCAAACAAACACTGATTGCATTGTGATGACCGTATGTGGCACGTTACAGGGACATTTGTGTGTTCAAGCAGCGTTTGCTTGGATCGTGAAAACATCAGGAGAGCAGGGAGTGCTCGTTCATTCACATTCAGGTCTTACATGCACGGTTCACATTATTATTTCCCAGGATGACAAATACCTTGCACACGCCAGAATTCAGGAAGAAGAGCTATTTAAAAAAAATAAACCTCATTAAAACTACCTTTCTGAGAAAAAAACTAAAGAGTTATTAAAAACTAATTTCAAGAGTTAAATTAATCGGGGGGAAACTAAGAAAAGTGCATGAATACTATTTGGCAATATTTACATTCATACAGCAAAAATGTATTTCTTAAAGCAATAGTTCAGCCAAAACAATTTTGTGAAAATGTTGTGAAAAGTTTGAGTTCAAATCAGGTTTGGAGAAATGTGTCACAGCATCAGTGTCTCATCAATGGATGCTCTGCAGTGAATGGGTGCCGTCAGAATGAGTCTGATTAAAACAGCACAATAACCCATAACAGTGATATAATAGTTCCTCCAGTGAAGAAGTGCATGTCTCTCACATCAAAAGCCACACACACATTTGTTTGTGGATTATTGTGATGTTTTTATCAGACTCCCATTCTGACGGCACCCATTCACTGCACATCATCCATTGATAAGACACTGATGCTACATTTCTCCAAATCTGATGAAACTCATTCTAATCTTGGATGGACCGAGGGTTTTTCTTTTACTATTGTTTAGCTAATTTTCATGTTTGGGTGAACTATTCCTTTAATATGGATGCTGCTTTGTTTTCCAGTTAAAAACATATATTGTTAAACAGGATGAATCTGACTAACTGAGGTCTCTGCTTTCAATGGAAAGTAGACTTATACAGTACAGTGCAAAAGCTTACAGGCACATTTAAATGCTTCACACGAGCATTAGGAAACCTAAAATTGATATTACTCGTTTGCACAGTACTGCTGATCTCAGAGCATCATGGAAAAAAAGACTAAATTAATAAGAAAATTATTTTTACAGTGTACACTGACTTAAGTTTTGGACACGGCCAAGTGTGTAACTAAAATCAACTAGCTAAACATTTTAAACATTTGCTTTTGTTTCACTTACTGTGACACTATTTACTGTAAAGCTATGAAACGATAAGCACCGTGAAAAGCACTACACAAACAAAACTGACTTGACATGTAGGGTTAAGGTAAACAAATCAGCCTGAGAAGTATCTCTGTAATAATAACAGACAGACTCGGACCCCCGATGCAGGATGCACTCACTTTCTCCATCTTGGGGGGTTAGTAAGGGGCTAGAGTTAATTACACAGGCTCCCTCTTTGCTCACACTTGAGATCCGACCCTTCTCAGACTTCCAGTAACCTGTGATTGCAGAGTGGCATCAGGTTTAACACAGGTTTACTCACAACCGAGGGCTGAGCAGTATGACGGGATGCACCGTGCCAGAGTCCGCCGGTGGAGATTCTGCTGTGTGTGTGACCCTCGAGCCCAAAACCAGTCAGAAGGGTCAGTTTTTATATTGAGATTTATACATCATCTGAAAGCTGAATAAATCATATTTCATAGATGTATGGTTTGTTATAATCGGACAATAATTGTAAATCTGGAATCTGAGGGTGCAAAAAAATCTAAATATTGAGAAAATCATCTTTAAAGTTGTTCAAATTATGTTCTGAGCAATGCATATTACTAATCAAAAATTAAGTTTTGATATATTTACAGTAGGAAACTTGCTAAAAATCTTCATGGAACATGATCTTAATATCCTAATGATTTTTGGCATAAAAGAAAAATGTATAATTTTGACCCATACAATGTATTTTTTAATATTGCTACAAATATACCTGTGCTGCTTAAGACTGCTTTTGTGCTCCAGGGACACATATGGTCAATGATGATTAAATTATATGAAGTAGCATTCATAAAATTTGAATATTCAGTAAAATAGCTATATTATGATATACAGTTAACATTATATTCACTTAGCCATACTGTAATAAGATTGTGTTCATACTGCTCACCCCTATTTCATACTTATCATGAAGGCAAGTGCTCTAGCCATGCATCTGCTGTAAACACAATCACAATCAGCTAGAATGCACACAAACACTCACAGTACGAGGAATAAAGCAAGCGGCAGGAAGGAGCAAGGAGCATTTGTGCAGCACTGAAAAAAACAACAACAACTGAGCAGCAATGGTCAAACAGCATGTCAAACGAAAGCGCAATAAGAAGCCTATTTATGAGATGTTTGCAAAAAAAAAACTATTGCATTGATATAAGCAGGCATCACCACAAGCAGCTGCTCACCTCTCCTCCTAAGAGACTCTGCTATAAGTGCTGAGATGTGGATATAGCACATGGCCGCCTGAAGTGGACAAACAAAAGAGTATGCAACATTTCACTTTTAATGAGACGCAAAAGCACTAGTTCTTTTCAGAAACAAATCAAATCTGAGGTGCTGATTTCCGCATGAATGAACCTTTAAAGGAGTAGTTCACCTAATGTGTCACTGCATCAGTGACTCAGCAATGGATGCTCTCAATCTGACGGCACCCATTCACTGCAGAGCATCCGTTACTGAGACACTGATGCTGCATTTATACAAATCTGATGAAGAAACACCTCATCTACGTCTCAGATGGCTAGAAAGCTGAGCAAATGTTCATTTTTGTATACATGTTCTATTTCCTTAAGGAAGATTTCCCTTAGAAATGTAAATTCTATTATTAAATTATTCACCCTCGCATTTTTCCAAAGCTGTATTGCTTATTTTTTTATATCTTATGCAGAGTGTTAGGGACCGACAGTCTCCATTCTCATTCATTGCTTATATTATATTGTGTTCTTCTAGCATCTTGTTTTGTGTCATGCATGAAACCAGCCAATGAAAAGACCCTCTCGATGAAGTCATGCTGACCTCAGACAGGTCTCCGTTCCTAACGTGGATCTTGGCCATGCTTTCCAGCCAGGTGCATCTGAGCTCGGGTGTGCTGGCGTAGGAGTTGGCGAGACTATACTGCAGGTCCACCAACATCTCCGGGTCCTTTTCATGCTCCTTCATTTGGGAGGTGGCCATCAGGACGGTGCGTATCCTCTTGGTCAGGTCCTTCACCTCGGCCTGGAACGAGGTGCTCTGGAAGAAAGCATACGATCTGTTGTTAACAGTATATTTGTGTAGCGATACAGTGCTTGGTAATGTAATCAAGTTGTAAATCTAGTCCTCCGAAACTGCTTGAGAATCAAATTCATTTGATTTTGTGGTTTGAAAACTAGCACTATTTTTGCCATTATAATTAATGGCACAGAAGTTACATGCTGTAGATTTAACCCGTATAAACCTAATGAAAATTATATTTTTTTCCCCAAAATGCTGGTTAATTTTAACATATTGGACTAAAATGTACTGACTTTGCTCAAACAGGGCATAACTACCCCCTCCCCCCCAAAAAGTATATTTTTTGCACTTTTTAGGGATATGTCCCCTACCTCGTTACACTTGACTGAATAAAAGCATCATTTGTGGATCATTTTGCCAAAGTTCACTCAAAAACTGAGGTGCATAAGCACAGATTAATCAGGCCTATGATCAATCAGTTAAAAATTAATACAAAGTCTTGCATGCAATTTTGAAAAGGCCAGTCATTTTATTTTGACCAGAAATAGCAAATTAGGTAAAGCATTTCCAGCACAGAGTGTAACCTCACTTTGAGCGGCGTGTCTCCGTTGGCGAAGTTGTTGATGATGGCCAGAGACTGCTGGAAGCGGGAACCCCCGATACCTGCATCGGCGATCAGCTGACTGACAGATTTAATCACCTGGATGACAAGAAGACAAATCACTTTCTCATTCAGTCCCCAAACCAGCCAAAAAGCCTTTTCATACACTCAGTTATCTTGAACACAGGGAACACTTTCTTCTGACCTTCTACTGACTGTAAGTAACTCTGTGTCATGAAGCAGTCGTTAGAGTATTAGTGACTTTCTGCTTAATATCTCCTAACTCTTTATTGTGATTGAACATGTTAACTTATTCTACATGTGGTTGAGAATTAATGAAAGTTAGCTGTAATGTACATCATCATTCAAAAGTTTGGGATCCATTGTTTTTAAGAACGTCTCGTCTGCTCATCAAGGCTGCATTTATTTGATAAAAAAATCTGAAAAACCTGTAATATTGTGAAATATTATTACAATTTAAAATAGCAGTTTTCTATGTGAATATCTCTTAAACTGTCATTTATTTCTGTGATGCAGCGCTGTATTTTCGTCAGTGTCACATGATCTTCAGAAATCATAATAATATGCTGATTTATGATCAATGTTGGAAACCCTTGTGCTGCTTTTTTGGGGAACCTGTGATCCTTCTTTCAGGATTATATGACGAATAAGTTAAAAATTATTAATTCTAAATACAAAAATGTTGTAACAATATATGGCAAAAGTTTGGGGTCAGAACATTATTATAATTTTTTACAAATAAATTATTATTATTAATTCAGCGAGGATGTGTTAAATTGACAAAAAGTGACAGAAGGCTTATATTAGGAAATATTTATATTTTGAATGAATACCTTTTAACTTTTTATTCATCAAAGAAAGAAGAATCCTGAAAGAAGTATCACAGTTTCCCCAAAAATATTAAGCAGCACAAAGGTTTCCAACATTGATAATAAATCGGCATATTAGAATGATTTCTGAAGGATCATGTGACACTGGAGTAATGATGCTGAAAATTCAGCTTTGCATCGCAAGAATAAAGTATACTTTACTATATATTTACATAGAAAATTGATATTTTAAATTGTAATATTATTACTGATTTTTCAGAATTTTGTATCAATTAAACGCAGTCTTGAATAGCAGATGAGACTTCTTTAAAAATACAACAGATCCCAGACGTTTGAATGGCAATATAGCTGGTTTCAAGCCGCTTATAGTCAGTAGAAGGTCTAAAAATCAAATACAAAGCATGACCCAAACACTGACCTGCAGGTGTGAGCGCACGATGCATTTGCCCTTCGTGAACTCGAAGTTCCTCCTCATGAGGAAGTAGAGCAGCGCGGCGGCTTCGGTCTGAGTGGAGCTGGAGCGATGGTTACAGCACTTCAGGATCTCATAACACAGACTACCACACAGATCTGCTTTACCCTGGAAAAACATGGCCGGGAACTGAAGAGAAAGAGCGTGAGAGTCAGTTTCAGCGTTGAACCCTCCAAAGTCAATATTAGATCAGAGTTATTTGAGCAATATGCATTCAAACCGAAAACCTTTGCATGCACAATATGGTTACATTCGGTACACAGTGCACAGAAATGTCTTACAGGTTATGAAATGCATGATAAAGCATATGTCCTTATGACAATAGGGTCATTTAGATGTTTTACTCGTGACAACAAGAGAAGATTGTCATGACAGACAATTATCTCTGTATAAACCACACCTGTAATAAAACAGGGAAACAAATAGTAATTTTGTTCCTCTTATTTTTGGTGCAGTGGCTTAATTCAAGTAATATTTGCAATACAACGCATGACTAATATTTATTTTGGTAGGTTTTGGTCTACTAACGGGTTTAAATACGCGCATGAAAATCACAGGTGAGCTCAATAATTAAAAATATAAAAATAACTGTATGCAGCAATTAAGTAACTAAGCCATTTTAAGATGAGTTTAGTCAAAATGGCAAAAAATGCATAAATACAACCACTAGTTTTATGATTTAACGGTCTATCTCTTTTCACCAATAGGTGGCGCTGTTATCAAATTGATGTGTTTAGAGTGAGATGACTATACACATACAAAGTTTTTGCAGTGATTTTTGCCAAACCCTTCAGAAGCATACCTCCCGACCACTAGGTGGCGCTGCAGAGAAGCTGTGCAGATAGCCTCAGGTCATAGTTATTATAAAACACATCTAAAGTGATGCATGGTCTGAAGATGATCTGAGCCAATTTTGGTGAAAATCAGACAAACTGTCTACGACGAGTTCGAAAAAGTAGGTTTTTCATACATTATAATTAAAAATTCTTGACTCATAGAAATTTACATTTGGAGTCCATTTGACTCGGAATCAGAGGAAAAATCATTTCACTTCTAAACAAGTGGTGGCACTGGAGAGTTTGATTTAGAGACTCAACACTTGCTATGTTTAATGTGGAGACTGTCCTCTATCTGTGTGCCAAATTTAATAACTTTCCCGCAAGCAGTTTTATGGGCTGCCATTGACTCCTGAACAGAACCCACTGTTGGTGCTTGGCTCCTATATATCTGAAAATGGATGAAATCCATTTTGTTCACTGTGACAAGGGGCCAGTTGATCCATATTAAAGCAAACAACGTAACCCCTTAAAGGGATCCCTAGTATAGGTGTTAATTAATCCCATATAGGTGTAATTAAAAAATCAACATGTTTTTGGACTATGGGGGGTGCCATTATTTATGTGCACGGTGCATTCTGCGTCGATGACGTCACTCGGTGAGCTACTGGCGCTTATAGCCTTTGGCTTTTTACCGAAACACAACTCAGAAAATAAAACACTGATACGATACCACAGGGGTCCCCAAACTACGGCCCGCGGGCCGAATGCGGCCCTCCCCCACATTTGGACTGGCCCCCTGAACAATGCCAGATACATACTTTGTCATTTTAAAATGTAATTTTTTATATATGTTTTACTTACATGTCAGTATTTTATAATAAGGGTTGACTTTCAAACTAAAATTTACTTTAACTTAGTTAATAACGTAGCTTAATTAATTTTAAAATTCACATACCAACCTACGTTCAAGCCTACGTTCAACGTAACGTGTCATCGCGATCGAACAGGTGACACGCGAGCTGAAGGTGGAGTTTGACGTGCGACTCCGTGAGCTACATGTCCACGCTAAAGAAATCCGTCTTTTCCAGAACCCCTTCGCTGCTGACATTGACGAAGCCTTGCCTTGTTATCAGTTTAAGTCGGCTGAGTTACAGAACTGTGATGTTCTGAAAGACGCATTTAAGCCCAACGGTTTCATTGAGTTCTATGCTGCCCTCCCTAATAATATATACCCAAACATCAAAAGGCATGCAATGAAGATGTCCACACTTTTTGGCAGCGCGTATATCTGTGAGCAAACCTTTTCATTCATGAAACTGATAAACTCAGATGAGATCAAGACACACTGATGAACATTTGCATCAGACTTTGAGACTGGCTGTGACATTGCATCAGACTTTGAGACTGGCTGTGACAAAAACCCATGGTACAGCATTTAGTTTAAACCTATACTTATATCACCTCCACCTGTGAGCTCTTTCGTTAGCTGTATTTTATTTTCCACAGTTTTCTATTCAGAGTTGTATCGTGATAAAATAACAACAGGTAGCGCTCTAGCTCACAGAGTGTAACCATTCTACGTCATCAGAAAAAATATCCTGTGTATTATTGATAAATGTTAGGTTGGGCTATGTGCTCAAAATGTGACCCTGAATTTTTTTAAATTACCATAAAGGGTCAATTTTTCGAAATGGAGATTTATACATCAGCTGAATAAATAATATTTCAATAGATGTATGGTTTGTTATGATCGGACAATATTTGAAAATCTGGAATCTGAGGGTGCAAAAAAATCTAAATATTGAGAAAATCATCTTTAAAGTTGTTCAAATTCAGTTCTTAGCAATGCATATTAATAATCAATAATCAAGTTTTGATATATTTACGGTAGGAAATTTGCTAAATATCTTCATGTGTTTTTGACTATTGCTACAAATATACCCAGCGACTTAAGACTGATTTTGTGTTCCAGGGCAAGAAATGTGTTACATTTACATTTAGCAGACGCTTTTATCCAAAGCAACTTACATTGCATTTAAGTTACAGTTTCTACATTTTATCAGCTCTTGCTTTCCCTGGGAATCGAACCCATGATCTTGGCGTTGCTAACGCCATGCTCTACCAGTTGAGCTACAGGAAAGCTGTAAAATCACCCCCCGACATATATGCAATAATGGCAATATTATTACCCAATATATAATTCAATGATGAAGATAAAATTCCCAGTGCCTTTATTTTTCTGCATATTGACGCCAAGTGTTTCTCATTTAAAGCAATGGAGGAGCTGCACGTGGAAAATGACGCCACGTGAGTTGGAGTGAGAACGTATGAGAAAGAGTGACACCTTGTGAATGAAGAGGCGCAGGGCGGTGAAGACGTGTCTGAGGGTGCTGGTGGACTGGTTGATCTGGAAGAACAGCAGGTACGTGTCAAACACTTTTTTCATCAGAGAGTTTTGCCCGTCATCATGCTGCAACCGTTTCTGCAGAAGAAGAGAAGACAGCAGGAGTTAAATGCACCATGTGACCACCAGATGGCAAGATAACCTCCTTACAATCAGAGTGAATTGAATAGTCACAGACAGATTGATTGTGAATACTGCAGTGATTTTCTGGCCAAACCAATACTTTTGCAATCCATTCATTTTTTCACAAACAGAACAGTGTTCAGATATTTTAGTGTCATCATTGATTCATATAAATTGACATTAAACTGCTTGATACTCATGACAAAAAAATAAATACATAAATAAATAAGCATCTTTGAAAATGTTTGAGTAATGACTTAATTATGCACACTTCAGGTACAATTAAATTATTTCTTATTAGATGGTTACATCATCTTACATTTTTTGAGTCTTAAAATCAAATTGTAGAAAATGTTTATTTAAAAAATGTACAAAAACAACATTCATATAAAGATGTGTAAAAACTAAGCCGTTTTTCAAACTATTTAGTTTTAAATATTTAGACACCCTTGTAATTGATCAATATGAAAAACAATATAAAATTATTTTAAAATAGTATATTTTAATATAATTTCTCTAAGTCATCATGTTTGTACTGGAACAGGCTAATATATTTATGTCTACTGTATATCACTAAGCTCTAATCCTATTTCATATACTTCTAGTAAGTATGGAAACTATGTATTATCTTGTGTGGAAAAACATTATTATCAGAGTGTATAATGTACATAAAGCTGTCTATATTACCTTGTGATGATGAACAAACAGATCCAGAACATCTAACACGGTCAGTGCTACTTCAGTAGAAAGATTGGCTTCAATATCTGTAGGGCTGACGCTTTCTCCTTCAGACACATTTCCATCTAACACACACACACACACACACACACACACACACACACACACACACACACACACACACGCACGCACACACACACACACACACACACAGACACGCACACGCACAGAGACACACACACACACAAAGACACGCGCACACACACACACACGCACGCGCACGCACGCACACACACACACACAGAGACACACAGACACACACACAGGGACACAGAGAGAGACACACACACACACACACACACACACACACACACACACACACACACACACACACACACACACACACACACACACACACACACACACACACACACACACACAGACAGACACACAGAGACAGACACACAGATATTATACACATGCTTTTGCTCAGTCCAGTGATTGTAATTTTTCCGTATGTATCGCAGGTTTTGACAGGCGGTTGAGCTGAGTGCATGTTTACCCGTGGTCTCCATCATGTGCAGAAGTTTGGGGTTGGTGAGGGCGTTCTTACCCCTGATGATGGGCATGGTCTGTGAGCGGGCGTGTCTGTGCCCATCCTGAGCAGAGAGCATCCTGGAAACAGCAGCAATAACATACTCCTGAGATGTCATGACAGTAGCAGAGAACATTTTCTTGGTTGGAACTGCTGGAAATGATTTCAGTGTTTACAGAAAGTCAATAGTATTTGGAAAATGTGGCTCTTAAACTGTTAATGCGCTCTAGGTTTGAACTACAAAATAAAATAAATAGCCTTTTATTTTCTTTGCAACAACAGATACATGTAACAGGGTTTCTGCAGGTTTTATGAAGGTAAATGTTAGACCTTTTTAAGACCAAGTAAAGAAAAATTAAGGAATAAATTGAATGGAATACATTATGTAAATATGTTTATAAATGGACTGTACATTTCTTGTATTGCAACACTTCAAGGTTTGAAATACAAATTACAATTTTAATAAATTTTATATAAAAAGGCCGTATGGCTTGAATAGCTCTGCTCCCTTAACACAAGAATATGGAAATAATTGTAATGTACCTTCTGATCACATTGCAATTAATTAATGCATTGATATTTTTATACATTTGAGATATGACATCTTGTTTTATGAGAAAATTATCAAAATGAGTTAAAACAAGAACAAATATCTACCAATGGGCTCAGAAAAATCTACTTAATTAAAAGAGAAAACAGGTTTTAATACGCCATTAACAGTTCTTGTTCTATGAATATCAGCAGAGACCTGTCACGGCCCTGGAGTGTTTTGATGTGTTTTTGCTCCCCAAGGGGCCGTTTACACCTGGTCACTTCATGAGTTTTTTCTGATTGGATCATAGACTGTAAAAAAAGCTTCCTTCCACTATAGAAAAGTGAAGCGAATACATCTCAGTATGGCCGCTGCCATCCTAAGTAAATTACATATTTTGGAGCCAGAGTCTGCACAGTATAGATTTGTTTGGAGCCAGAGTCTGCGCAGTAGAGATTCGTTTGGGGCCAGAGTCTGCACAGTAGAGATTCGTTTGGGGCCAGAGTCTGCGCAGTAGAGATTCGTTTGGAGCCAGAGCCTGTGCAGTAGAGATTCGTTTGGAGCCAGAGTCTGTGCAGTAGAGATTCATTTTGAGCCCGAGTCTGTGCAGTAGAGATTTGTTTGGAGCCAGAGTCTGCACAGTAGAAGTTCGTTTGGAGCCAGAGTCTGCGCAGTAGAGATTCGTTTGGAGCCAGAGTCTGCGCAGTCGAGATTCGTTTGGAGCCAGAGTCTGTGCAGTAGAGATTCGTTTTGAGCCCGAGTCTGTGCAGCAGAGATTCGTTTTGAGCCCGAGTCTGTGCAGTAGAGATTTGTTTGGAGCCAGAGTCTGCGCAGTAGAGATTAGTTTGGAGCCAGAGTCTGCACAGTAGAGATTAGTTTGGAGCCAGAGTCTGCACAGTAGAGATTCGTTTGGAGCCAGAGTCTGCACAGTAGAGATTCTTTTGGAGCCAGAGTCTGCGCAGTAGAGATTTGTTTAGAGCCAGAGTCTGCACAGTAGAGATTCGTTTGGAGCCAGATTCTGCTCAGTAGAGGTTTGTTTAGAGCCAGAGTCTGCGCAGTAGAGATTCATTTGTAGCAGAGTCTGCGCAGTAGAGATTTGTTTTGGGCCAGAGTCTGCACAGTAGAGATTTGTTTGGAGCCAGAGTCAGCGCAGTAGAGATTCGTTTGGAGCCAGTCTGTGCAGTAGATATTTGTTTGGAGCCAGAGTCTGCGCAGTAGAGATTCGTTTGGAGCCAGACTCTGTGTAGTAGAGATTTGTTTGGAGCCAGAGTCTGCGCAGTAGAGATTAGTTTGGAGCCAGAGTCTGCACAGTAGAGATTCATTTGGAGCCAGAGTCTGCACAGGAGAGATTCGTTTGGAGCCAGAGTCTGCGCAGTAGAGATTAGTTTGGGGCCAGAGTCTGCACAGTAGAGATTCGTTTGTGGCCAGAGTCTGCGCAGTAGAGATTCGTTTGGAGCCAGAGCCTGCGCAGTAGAGATTCGTTTGGGGCCAGAGTCTGCGCAGTAGA
Organism: Gymnocypris eckloni scoliostomus; assembly: GCA_027564155.1. Classification (NCBI taxonomy): domain Eukaryota; kingdom Metazoa; phylum Chordata; class Actinopteri; order Cypriniformes; family Cyprinidae; genus Gymnocypris; species Gymnocypris eckloni. Next base: position 28,797,734 of record CM050417.1, read on the forward strand.
GATTCGTTTGGAGCCAGAGCCTGCGCAGTAAAGATTCGTTTGGAGCCATATTGTCGTGAGGTGGAGCTGCGGTATCAAACTCCCGCAGACCCAATCAACCACAATGACACGCCCCGGTTTTATACCATCAAATTACAAACAAAAATCTAACTTATCACAAAAACTAATAATTGAACATTTATCAGTGTGATAACAACTACCTTAAATGACCAAAGCCATATTTCTGAAAATTGTATTGGAAGTGTAATTAATTTTTTATTTTGAATGAAGTCCCATTCGTTTACATGGAGTGGGCGGGGCTTATGAACTGTACTGCAGCCAGCCACCAGTGGGAGATAAAAGAGCCCGCAGCTTCACTTTCCAGGACAAGTGAGACACACCAGGGATCGGATAGCTATCCGATCCTGAAAATACCAGGTGTAAATGCCCTCCGAAACACATTTAAATCTGATCGCTCAAACCACATCAGGAGAATTGTTAATGCATCTGGTTGTTGAAACCACATATGCTAATTTTACTCGTCCCAAAATAATAAATTAATAAACGTGTGAGTGCGTTTAATAGGCTATGTGGCATGTTATAGTCAGACATGACAGCGCTAATGCATCAAGCATCGCCGCGGATGAGTTGAGTATCTCTTCAGCAGCAGACGTGCAAACTGCCGTGAATGAAAATTAAAGTCGCAGACGCTCAACACACAATCATCTTCATTAAAAGCAGTGAGACTAACCTATCTTTCCAATGCTTATGCCGCACTCTCTCCTGTTGCGGTCTCTGATATTGAAATTAGCTGATGTTGAATGAAATGCAGCGCCTATGTATTGCTTTCATTGACGTGAACTCCGTTAAATTTGCATATAGCGCGGGAATTGAAGAACGGATTTATAGCCGTTTTGCAAAGACACATTTAGGTGGCCAAGTGTAAATGGAAATGTTTTACCAAATCAGATAGATATCCGATCAGAGAAAATGCATGAAGTGACCAGGTGTAAACAGGCCCCATGTGTTTCGTGTTCCAGTTTCTCCCCAGTCTGATTAGTTGATTCCCTGCACCTGTCTTTCTAATTATCCTATCTTTACAAGCCCTGGCCTTGTTTGTCGGGTCTACTTTGTTGACTTTGTGTGTGTGTGCATCTCCCATTGTGGATTATCTCCTGAGTTCCTTGATTAAAGACTGTAAAACATTTCCTCGACTCCTGCATTCTCCCTGCAGCAGCGATTGTGACAAGACCATGTCCACTACATGAGCCCCAGTAAAGAACTCGTCACCTAGACGGCCATCGGGACAAGACCACAGGAACCAGATGAGTCCTCTGCACAATCTGACTTTGTTGCAGCCTTGAATTAAACTGCTGGTTTTGTCTGGCCAGAGGAGCACAGCACACTATTTCCCTCTGCTTTTCCCTCAAGCTGCTTTGACACAATCTTCATTGTAAAAAGCACCACAAATGATGACTTGACCTTTAGGCATAAACTCAATTTTGTTCTGTTTTTCAGAAAACAAGACTTTGCATCTTCAGTTTGAATCTCAGGTAAATGTCAATCTTGATGTAAAGGGTCCTTCATCCCATCTGCAGTGGTTCGCCATCATTGTGGAGGATACGATGTGGTGAGCCACTGCAGACGTGATGAGGGAGAATAATTATTGAATAAAGGCATTTTTTTTTTTGCACACAAAAGTTTTTTTTAACTTTCATAAAATTATGGTTGAACCACCGATGTCCTTACTATTTTTCTGGCCCTTGATTGTGTTAGTAACCTTGCTGTCTATGCAAGGTCAGAGAGCTCTCAGAAATATATGAATGTGTGTTCTGAAGATGAACGAAGGTCTTATGGGTTTGGAACGACATGAGGGTGAGTAATTAATGACAGCATTTCCATTTTTGGATGAACTAACCCTTTAAGGATATTTAGATGTTTTTACTGGAAAACAAGACAAAAATATGTCACATTTAATATTTTATCGCCCGGTTTCACAGACAAGGCTTGAGCCTAGTCCCAGATTAAAGTGTACTGACCGGTTTGAACTGAAAGAAACTTGCACAGACTGATCTTAAAATATATCAGTGCCTTTGTCTCGAGATGCACACCAGTAATGTTTTTTCTAAGGCATGTTAATAAAAATGACTTAAATTTCCTAATTGAACAATGGCCTAATCCTGGTTTAGTCTAAACCCTGTCTGTGAAACCGGGCCTATGAGTTTAAGACATTTTAAGGCCTTATTTTGTGAAATAATGAACTAAGAAATTTTTAAGACCCGCAGAAAGCCTGTATAAACTATATCAGGAGGTGAATGACATGGGCTTGCTGGATACAGACAAAAATAGTTCCCACACAATGGATGTAACATGATGAACTATGATATTTACACAGGACGGACCCACTTTATATGAAGTGCATTAAACATTTAAATGAATTATTTGACACAAAGTGCATACATTTTTTTTTGCACCGTACTTACATTTAAAAATACCTGCATGCACTTCATTTCTGTAGTTATAACAATATTATTACACTGTTGATCCTATTTCTACCCCTTAATGGACTCTTAAACCTAACCTTACCACCAAACTCATTCCTAACCTTAACCATATGCCACCTCAACAGCAGCAAAAGTGTCTTGCAATACAACATGAACACAATAAGTACACTGTACCAGATAATTCATGTATTACACAAGACACCTGATATAAAGTGGGACGAATGTTTTGTGCATGTGTGAGTGTCTTTTAGAACGTTATTTTCAGGGTTAAAAATAATTTAGTGAAGAAATGCATTTATTGGAATTATTAATTTTATGCATTGCACACTTCATGTTTCACTCTTAGAAATAAAGCTTCCAAGGTTGTTTTTTCGCAGCCAGTTTGGGTCCATGTGAACATATTAATCATCTAAAGACCCTTATGTGCAATGGAAAGGGTTCTTCGTGGAACCACGGATGCCAATCCAGAAGCTTTATCTTCGGAGTGTAAGTGGTTTTGGGAGCTCTGTGTGGACCTGTGTTTACCATTGGGGTAGGAGCCCTGAAGACTGGCAGGACACGTTAGACCCCTTCAGGGTGCCATTGTTCTGTGTGGCCTGAGCCAGCTTAATGGCGGCCGCTAGCTTCCTGCGCACACAACGAGCCAATTAGAGCAGGGTTAATGCCAACCTTCATCCTCACAGCCATTACAGACAGGAAAATGAAAGCCAGGCTTCTGGAGCAGTGTTTCAGAGCAGGACAGGTCAAGTTTGTATTGTGATAATAAATGTTAGATGCTGAAGAATGCGTGAGAATGTGAAGTCATGTGTGGAAGCCAGAGGAAAACATGAGCGTGGGAACAGAGAGCGTGATGAGGGAGAGATGTAAGATTAAACACACATCACAATACAAAGACAACACATGATGTAGGAATAAAACAGGAGGTCATTTATGACACTACAGGCTGCTACTATATGCCAATGCACTCGTTATATAGTACTGGTAAGCAATATCCTCTATTTTTAGTTCTTGTTAAGAAAAGCCTTAATGTATGTGGTAGACATTTCAGATGCCTGAGCAAAAACAGTCCTTATACCAGACCAGTCCAACACACAAAAAGCAGTTACATCATGCAATCTGCCACGGACTGCACGGACTGTGAATTAGTGGTTGGCGCTTTCAAAGAAATGCTTCATAAAGCTTTGAAACATTTGTTTCGAACCATAGAGCGTGTATTAAACTCATGTGATTTCAGTAAACAAGGCTTTGTAATGTGTTGTTTAAATGTTCTCTATAGGGTTGATCTCTGTGAACCCATGAACCAGTGTCTATGGGTTTTACCTTATCTCAGATCAGTTTCATATCATACATTTGTAGACATTTTTAATAATGACACAATTGTGTAATAAAAAGGATCAATTGTAGTTAAGAGTCTCCTATTTAGCCAAGCTCTTCAGAAAGCAACCAACACAAGCCCTGTAAATTAATACACATATTATCCAGAAACTTCATATTTGATGATTTGTTAATTGCATTTGATACATTTCTCTATTTGCAGTTGGTTTGTAAAAGGTGTTTTTATGTATGTTTTGTTGCATTTACACATTCAAGGTTTTGAAGTTAGTTTCTCCCAGCAGTAATGTGAATCAAGCAAGTTGTGTCCACTTTGCTTCAGTCACATTACACAAAAATGCATTTCTATATTTCTACTGTATGTCTTGATATTATCTTCCAGAATGAAAGTTCTCTCTATGAATGAGATTGTACTATGTTTGAGAAATGCAATAGGAATACAGGGTCCTTAAACATCCCACACAAATCACAATGACAGCAGCATTAAAGGAAAGCATCACATGCAGCCACGGTTCAGTAGAGTCGCATATGACATCTGGTATTCAAATCAAATTTTATCCTTCATTTAAAATTGTAATAATTTAGAAAAAAATATAATAATAATAAAAAATGACAAAATCACTCACAAGGATTTAAGAGATTGCATACTGAGTACACAATGGGACCGTGTGACTGATTCAGGGATAACACGAGTCGTCACGATTCAAAGTGATTAAACGAAGAATTATTAAAGCAGCTTTTGTAGTAGAAAAAAGTATTGTAGAAAACAAAAGCAAGCTAAAGAGAATGGCTTTGTCAGAAATGAAAAACATGTATTGCCAAAGCAGGAATGATTTATAATTGTCAGGCTTGATTTATTAAACTCAGTGTAATTGAAAATACTGGATTGTCAAAGACAATGCAGTGCCTGGAAGAAACACCCCAGAACCACCAGAAACAATTATTTCGTTTGACTAAATTACACATCATTCATTATAATTGTATTCTCTGTGAAATGTGTATTTCAAAGCCCTGGAATTCAATAAAATGTGGTTTGTGTGTTCTTTAACATTCATTATTTCTCTCTCTTTTACAAGCACATGTGTGACCATGGACCACAAAACCAGTCATAGGGGTACATTTTTTAAAATTGAGATTTATACATCATATAAAGCTGAATAAATTATATTCCCATTGATGTATGGTTTGTTATGATCGGACAATATTTGTAAATCTGGAATCTGAGGGTGCAAAAAAATCTAAATATTGAGAAAATCATCTTTAAAGTTGTTCAAATGAAGTGCTTAGCAATGCATATTACTAATTAAAAATAAAGTTTTGATATATTCATGGTAGGAAATTTACTAAATATCTTCATGGAACATGATCTTAATATACTAATGATTTTTGGCATAAAATAAAAAATCTATAATTTTTACCCATACAATGTATTGTTGGCTATTGCTACTTAAGCGACTTAAGACTGCTTTTGTGCTCCAGGGTCACATATATACAATCAGGGACAGAAAGAGACGAGACGAGACGGGAGAAGAGACGAGAAGAGAAGAGAAAAGAAGAGACGAGACGAGAAGAGACAAGACGGGAAGGGACGAGAAGAGATGGGACGAGAAGAGACGAGACAGGAAGGAAGAGAAGAGACGAGAAGAGACGAGATGGGAAGAGACGGGAAGAAACGAGACAGGAAGGAAGAGAAGAGACGAGACAGGAAGGAAGAGAAGAGACGAGACGAGACGAGAAGAGACGAGACGGGAAGAGACGGGAAGAGACGAGACAGGAAGGAAGAGAAGAGAAGAGAAGAGAAAGAAGAGACGAGATGGGAAGAGAAGAGAAGAGATGAGACGGGACGGGATGAGAAGAGACGAGACGGAAGGGACGAGAAGAGAAGAGACGAGATGGGAAGAGAAGAGACAGGAAGGAAGAGAAGAGACGAGACGGGAAGGGACGAGAAGAGACGAGACAGGAAGGAAGAGAAGAGACGAGAAGAGAAGAGATGAGACGGGAAGGGACGAGAAGAGAAGAGACGAGATGGGAAGAGACGAGACAGGAAGGAAGAGAAGGGAAGAGAAAGAAGAGACGGGACGAGAAGAGAAGAGAAGAGACGGGAAGGGACAAGAAGAGAAGAGACGAGACGGGAAGAGAAGAGACGAGAAGAGACAAGACGGGAAGGAAGAAAAAAAGAGAAAGATCTTACCTGGCAATGTGACGCTTTCCGAGGAACCGGAAGTGTTGGAGACAGAGTCTGTTTAAAAAAGAAATACGCAAAATAATGAAAACACACAAGGATTTGCTTTCTCCTTTCTTTTATTCCTCCATTTATTGGTGTTTCTGAACAGAGCCACTCACTCTAGGATATTGAAGAAATCGCTGATCTCCTGGTGAATCGCTCGATGCCAGTATGAAACCAGCACCTCTGCAACACAGAGAGCAAAGCATCCTCACAACAGTATATTATATGTTACAGCTCGCATGCTATGAGGTGTGAATATGTTCCTCCAAGGTTCGGTGATTTAAAGTCTCACCCTCTGAAATGGTCTTCATGATGTGCAGGAAACATATGAGCAGACTTCTGGTCTCCGCTTGATCCAGCTTGTCAAAGCGTGAACCAAACCCAATGAGAGACTGCGGCCTGGCAAACTGAATACAGCCATCACATTCATTCATTCTGTGTCTGTTATCTTTCATTTATCTGTCTGGCAGTCAGTCAAATGTTCATGTACGTGCTCACCTTTTCACATCCATCCATCTTCTCACTGTTGCTGGGGTTCGACTCAATGCTGATGAGAGAACCTCTGGAGTCTGCATTGTTAGCTGTTGACACGGCTAATAAAGAAAAGGCTGGGAAAAAAGCAAATCAGTAAATGTGACCCAGTATATTTGCAGCAATAGCCAACAATACACTGTATGGGTCAAAATGATAGATTTGTATTTTATGCCAAAATCATTAGGATATTAAGATCATGTTCCATGAAGATATTTAGTACATTTCCTATCATAAATATATCAAAACTTAATTTTTGATTGGTAATATGCATTGCTAAGAACTTAATTTGAACAACTTTAAAGATGATTTTCTCAATATTTAGATTTTTTTGCACCCTCAGATTCCAGATTTACAAATATTGTCCAATAATAACAAACCATACATCAATGGAATGATTATTTATGCAGTTTTCAGACACATCTCAATTTCGAACAATTGTCCCTTATGACTGGCTTTGTGGTCCAGGGTCACATATGTGAAAGACATTTTTCTTAGGAACACATCTGTCAAGCTCCAAAAAAAAAAAGACCATAACGCACCATAAAAGCAGTCGTCATGCTATTATACTCCAAATATTCTGAACGCATGCCAGATGTGTGTGAGGAATAGACTAGCAGTCTTTGAGTCTATACCTGTAATGGAGTTGAGCACTTCCTTGGAGAAGGACGCATCCATCGAGTTCCCATGACGTAACACATGGGTCACCTGACCTGCTAAACCTACTCCGGCATTGAGATCCTCTCTGGAACCCTGGGAAGGAAATATTATTACTTAAAGAGCTCAGGAACTGCTTTTGTTTTGTACTGTTCCCTGAGGTCCACTTATAATGCTATCAAGATGTTTACATGAAAAACACAATTTAGAAGTAACAGGCTATTTTCTGCCCTGTTTTGACTCCCCTCATTGAAATGCTCTGTTTGAATAGGCGCGACAGATTGTTTATCCACAGTATTTTTTATTAAAAAAATGCCAATGCTGCAGCGCCCAGGGAGCAGTCGGGGGTTTGGTGCCTTGCTCAAGGGTCTCACTTCAGTCGTGGACAATTCCTGCCGGAGCCGAGATTCGAACCCACAACCTTGGGTTACAAGTCCAACGCTCTATCCATTAGGCCACGGCTGCCTATCAGAGTATATTCCACAAGCTGTCGTTTTGTCAGACTGTCTTAATAAAATCTGTTTTTAGACTAAAGAGAGAGTTTTGAGTTCTGAAACATTCAGGATGTTTTTATAGTTCAATGACCTCTTATGAATCAAAAGATCAAGGGGATTTGGGTTTCTCAGTTCATGACACATTTAACAATCACCATAGGGACATTATTTTGCACAATGGGAGAGAAGTTTATGTAATTTCAGTCTAAAATAATGCAGACATTTTATTGTTTTTAACCTTGAGGTAGTGAATCTACAGATGCATTTTGAATATGGATCTGAGTGCAGGTTTCGCACCCAAATTAGTTTTAATGAACAGAGTTTATAAAGTAATCTTCATGGGGCATCCTGGATGAGTGTGAGACTCACTATCAGAAATGTTGCTTTGCATTTAGTTTTGAAGGGCCTTTACATTGCTCTTGGGAATAGTTCTAACTGAACAATTGTGGAATTGTTAAATATAAATTATATAATAACACTCAAGTGATACTTCACCCCCCCGCCCCTCGTTAAAACGTCAGATCTTGCTCAGCTGATGCGAGTTCTTGATAAAAATAGAAGAACATTATGTGTCATTTTAGTTGATAAATGAACATCCCGAGCGTGTGTACCTGGTCACTGGCGGCAGGCAGATTGGAAACAGATCTCGGAGGAAAAAGCGAGGCATGTTGTCAAGAATCAGACCATAAAGTGGCAGGTACAGAGAAGCTATCCGTGGCTGTTTCTCCTACACACACAAACACAACACAGCTCAACTCAGCTCACAGACTAACAGAAATAATTTACTTTATTATCACTGTCAAAATGCACCTTTATGGCATAACGGGAGTCCAGTGAATGTTTAGCCATGAGGTTCTTCAGGCAGGCCAGGGCGAGGTGTCTCAGGTTTTGCTCGTCCTGCAAAGCTAGTCCCAGCTCTTTCAACAACAATCCTGTGAGAAAATGTTTCCTGCAGAACTCTTCCGTCAAAATATACTCTGGAACGTCCACTGAGAAATCAGACAGAGAGAGAAATCACATTTACAGCCATTGCCTGTTCTTGACACTTAAAGAGACAGTTCACCCCAAAAATGACTAATATTCTAGTAATATGCATGCTAATAAGCAGCTAAGAGACCTTAAAATAAAGTGTTACCAAAAGTCCTTAAGGCTATGTAATACGGTGCTAAAAATATTGTGAGAGGAAACCTGAAATGCTTATAACCTGCAGTTTTGCATAACGAAAAAGAGCACCTTGAATTCATTCAGTTGTATTTTGACTGACTTTTTCTACAATAAATTCATTTTCAATAATTTCTTAATTTTATATTACAAAAAAAAGTCTGGAAGCACACATATTTTCCATACTCTGCCTTCTTTTTCCATACTTTTCCAAACCCCTTAGAAAGCCTGATTAAATTGCTACAGAAAACTTTTATAAAATAAGTCAAATAAGTTCAGTAATAGTTACCCTGAGCACTTTGGGTTTCCGGTGATGCCTTGTCTGACAGAGAGAAATGAGACAGAGAGAATATCAGGGGGTTCTACAGTATGCTAATTAGGACTACAATGCAAGCGTGAAGTTTGGAGCTCATGGTGCTCTCTGACCTGTGATCCGTGCAGACGGGATGGGAAGACTCAGAGGGACATAGTGCTCATAGTTACACACTTCCCTTATGAACTCAAACTTCAGCTCACACAGCATCTGGGAAAACAGCATTTGCATCCAGTTGTGCAGGCACGCACGCACACAGCCCCACACACACAGGCCCACACACACAGGCCCACACACACACACACACACAGACACGCACGCACGCACACAGACACAGACACGCACGCACACAGACACAGACACACACACACACACACAGACACACACACGGTTCTTTAGTAATAATCTTTGCAACACAGTCAATGAATTCAACAGCCTGACAAGCACATAAATTAAATTCATGTCAGACATTACATAACAAAAGTTTATCATAACTAGGATCTTTTAATGTGTAGTGTCCTTGTTTTAAAGCTAAAGCCTTGTTAACACTACACTTTGAGCATGCACATGATCTTCTTATAATGAACAGGATATGATGTCACATTCTAGGGCTTCTGTTCGTGTTAATCACATAATCTATTGTTCACACACACTCACGTCTAGTGTTACCACAGCGTATGCGATACAGAAAGTGAGAAAGTTTTGTTCAGATACCTTATTGTCACTGGCTGTGATCATGTTTATGTAGTTGCTGATCAGTTTGAAGGTGAAACCTCTGTCCATGAATGTGAAGCACCGCTGAGGACAGGGAATACATATCTTTCAATTAATATTTATTGCAGCAACATAATTATTAACAGGTAGACTCTATTCAGGCTGTACAACTTCAAATGCATCTACAGTACAGTATCATCAGTGTGGGGGGGGTAATGCATTACAAGTAACGCGAGTTATGTATTCAGATTACTTTTTTCAAGTAACTAGAAAAGTAATGCGTTAGTTTTTAATTTACTAGAAAATATCCATGTTTTTCCCATTTATTGCCTGGCAAGTCTCCCGTTCACATGTTGGGAGAAATCAGTACAGAGGCGTTGTGTTCGCTGTGAACATGATCTTACTGTAGATCTAAATATGAATGTGTATTAATTCATCTCACTCGCAAAAATCTGATTCAGTATTCATCAGAAATAATTAAAACAGTGAAATGCAAACTCAGAATATGAGTTTGCAATTTTCATTTTATTAACCGATGTGTTTGCTGCTGATCTTTGATGATCCAGTTCAATCATACTAATAAGCAAAAATTACTTTAGATAAACTAACATAGTTTTATTATTGCTGAATAGTGTTGATCTCCTGTGTTCTGCTGTACAGACGTGATTTACTCGTCCTTCTGAGGTTTATTCATTCTTTTGATGTGAAAGGCTTTTACATTTGCTATAAATATAACTTCTTATATTAAAAACAAACAGTCAAGCCCGGCTCATATTTAAAAAGTAACATAACGCATTACTTTCCATAAAAAGCAACTAAGTAATAAGTTACTTTTTCAGGAAGTAACGCAATATTGTAATGCATTACTTTTAAAAGTAACTTTGAGTATCACACAACATAAATGAACCTATGTATGCAGTTTTCTGATTTACTCATGCACAAATGGACAAGGTTTAAAAGTCTTAATGATCTCAGTTGTATTGTGCTGTTCCTGACCTTCACAAAGGCCGCTATGGCCATATTAGCGCTGCGTGTCTCCTCAGCCAGCTCTTTATTCTTCCAGAAGATGTGATCGGACATCGACATGATCAGGGTCTCCAATCGACTGAGGAAAGTGCCAGGAAATCTCTGCGGCCGCGGAAGCTGAGCAAACACATTTCTGATTAAACACAAGTTTACCAGCATGAAAGACACAGAAGCTGTTGTATGCACTCAAGAAGCGTTAGTCACTTGATGTTAACGAGGCTGTAGAAAAACATATTTTATTCAACCCTGGCTCAGTGGAAACACTGCCTTTAAATACATATCTGCAGCATCGTATCTGCATTACGTAGCGTACTGCACGTTTCAGGGCAGTTTCAAAGTGAAACGTCCAGTGAATGGTGCTAAAACGCAAGTTCAATATGTGACCCTGGCACGCGTTTGTTACGTTGATGTAGGCACGTAATGCTGTGTTTTATTATGTTGCTTCAGGTCTGTTTTACGGGGGTTCATAATTAAAATATCTGGGGAGTGCCGCTAAAAGTCCCCTACGCTATCCTCTACACCAAACCCGATAGTGTTAACTAATGCAAAACTGGTGTAGAAACACATTTGTTGACGCAAACGTGCCATTTGAACTTCCTTATCTGCAGATTTGACTGCTTTGAGTGAAAATGAATAAAAGTTGCTGGAGTTTTACTGCTTCTAGTGTTTATTTCAACTGGAAACCGCAGAGATTCATATGTATTGGAATTTCCTTTCCAGTTTTGCAGAAATGCATTTAGACTAGAGCAAGCGGCAACCTTCCGTTCTCTCTCGTGAAACCAACACGGAAGTGACTTAAACTGTAATTCGTCAACTGACCGCTAGAGGCTGCTGCAAAAGGGAGTCAGTCCCATAGACTCCCCACGTTAAAATGCCCAGCTTTACAGCTGAAAAAAACATGTTTACTTCATGGTTCAAAAATTATTTTGGTCTATATAGCTTATTTTGCCGTTCATGACAACTGTGAGGGGATGAATATTTTTATAACCCATCAGTTTAAATTATATTAAGCCTTGAAGTTCTGCATAATTAAGGGTGCAGCCACTTGAGTGACAGTTGCAGCTTTTTGACCATTTTTGATTATCCAGGAGTGACGTGCTGCCAAGATGGGCTCCGTGCATTTTGAGCTTCAAAAATGTACTTCAGAAACTTACAGGTGACGTCATGGACACTACGTCCATTTGTTTTACAGTCTATAATTTAGAGGCATGTATTTCCAGTGAGCCTATGGTGCTTTTATTCAGATTTGTTGGTTATATAGGGAAAATGGTAAAAGATAATCACAGCTGCAGACAATTCTGAACATAGGTTAAATATTACAGATATGAGAGAAAAGTACAGCAATACCGAGTTTCTAAGATCAGGACTCGACTGAGCTTCCAAAACATTTATATTAAACCCAGTTTTATTAGTAAATGCTTATGAAAATGACTGGAAAGCAGGACAGTTGGATTAATTGTGTATTTGGTTTAATTTTACATTTAAGTTTATGTCAAAAGTTTAAGTAAACTCAAACTAAGAGTTTCTGAATATGGTCACACTTCAGTTATGGCACCAATTTTCACTATTAACTAACAATTAACTATGACTTTTGCCTCAATTATTCATAGTTAGTTATTAAGTTTAGGTATGGAGTGGTTTAAGGGATCTAAAACATGGTCATGCAGAATAAGACATTAATATGTGCTTTATAAGTACTAATAAACAACCAATATTCTAGTAATATGCATACTAATAAGCAACTGAGAATTGGTCCTCAAACTATAGTGTGTATAGTCATTATTTTAGGATGACTGATTACTGTATATATGTGACCCTGGAGCACAAAAGCAGTCTTAAGTCGCTGGGGTATATTTGTAGCAATAGACAAAAATACATTGTATGGGTCAAAATTATAAATTTTTCTTTATGCCAAAAATCATTAGGATATTAAGATCACGTTCCATGAAGATATTTTGTACATTTCTTACCGTAAATATATCAAAACTTAATTTTTGATTAGTAATATGCATTGCTAAGAACTTCATTTGAACAACTGTAAAAGTGATTTTCTCAATATTTAGATTTTTTTTTGCACCCTCTGATTCCAGATTTTCAAATATTGTCCAATTATCAAAATGATTTATTCAGCTTTAAGATGATGTATAAATCTCAATTTAAAATAATTCGACCCTTATATGACTGGTTTTGTGCTCCAGGGTCACAAATGATAAAAAAGCAATAGGAATAAATTATTTAAGCATGAATTCAATATTTACCGTAAGCTTATTTGAGTCCAGCAGATGTTGCGCCATGGACTTCACTATGATCTCTAGAAAGAACCAGGAGAACTGCAGAAAAGCCAACAGATATCAGTCGACAGGCTTAAAAACAGAGCATCACTTCTGTCAGAGAGATGCTTATGTTAGCTCACCTTCAGGATATTGCGTATGACCGACTGGTCATTGCTCTTCAGGTCAGAGGTCATGCCCTTGGCCAACTCTTCGTGAACTGTTCTGAAGCCACAAGCTTCAGTCTTAAAGACAAACTGGATAAACAAAAGAGAAACACAAATGTGTCCCACACATATACGACAAAAAACATCAACAATAGACTTTCATTATCATCATTAATGATCATTTCTTTAAACATATGTTTGGTTATAAAATAACTTTTGTGAAACTAGTTTAGAACGGTTTATGTAAGGGATGATATACAGTTTGATATTATCATATGATCACAGTATAATCACTGTTTGGAAACTATAGATGGCCTTTAAACAGTAGGAATTGCTGCACATGATGGACTTCATCGTGTATTTTACAGACACATTGATTATTAAATATTTATGTCATCGTTTGACTGCTGAATGCTGCCACTGACCAATCAGAATCAAGTATTTCAGACAGCCATGCAATAAATAAATATTTATCCACTATCTTTCATACACTTATTAAAATAGCCAAACACAACTTTTTACAAAAATACATGCATTTATTAAATGCAATGTGCATTTAAACATTTTTGAGTGTTGAATTTAAAATGTAAACTGCAACTGGCAGCAACTGAGTGAATCGATAAATCACACAGTTTAGCTTATATAATGTACCTTTATGTAGGAGTGCAAAGAGTGGCCCAGGTTCTCCTCGTGGCACTTAGCTATGATGTGCAGCAGGACCCTGATGGAAGAGGTTTTCATGTTTTGTTAAATGTGACATGTTGACAGTGCGTTCAGAAGAGCGAGCGATGGGCTTGTACCTGCTGGTGCTGCTGGACACTTCATCTGTGTCGTTTTGAGTGAGCACTTTAAAGAGCTGGTTGAAGATAACAGGAAGGAAGCGGATTATGACATGAATCCTCTCCATACTCAAGAGGCCCTGAGAAGACAATATATATATATATATATATCTTAAACATATCTATAGTTAAACAATAGCTACACATGATTTGAAACTTTAGAAATGAGGGTAACACTGTATAATAACTCAGCGCTATGAATCATTAGTTAAGCATTAGTAAATAGTCAGTTCATCCTTTATAAAGCATTATCCCAACATTAATAGGCATTAGTAAGCAGTTTATAAATGCAGCTATAAATGTTTTGTTCTTGATTTATTAGCATCTATTATTAAGGAGATTTAAATACTCTATTATCTTCCTAACAGAAAAGTTTAACAAACACAACACAGAGGGATACAACAAAATAAATATTTCTAAATATTTATAATATTAATAAACTCTGCAAAGCAACTGCAAAAATGAAACTGTACAACTGTACAATTTAATTTTATTTATTTGTTTTCAATGAAATGGCAGAGGGTTATTTGTCATTTTTTATCAAGTGTACAGTTGTACAGTTTAATTTTTGCATCTTGAAAGAAATATTTCTGAGTTTATTAATATTATAAATATTTATAAGTTGTATCCCTCTGTGTTGTGTTTGTTCAATGTTTTTGTTTAGAAGATAACTGAGTCTTTAAATCTGCTTTATAAGATATTAATAATCCTCACTTCACATGAGCTCACACAAATATATTTCTGGCAACTACTAAATGTTTTATAACTACCTGAATTAATCATGAATATGTGTTAATAAATTATTTATTAACACACGGAGCAGCTATTATGTGTCTAAATAATACTATTTATAAATGTACATTTAAATTGTTTATTAATCATTTACTTACACTTTCTAAATGATCCAATGAACCACTGACAGATACTAAATAACTGGTTTGTAAATAACATTAACATAATTAATTTAGAAATAATACATTGATTGTTAATAATGTATGAAAATACAATTAAATATTATAAATATGCTCAAGAACAAATCATTTATAGCTGTATTTATAAACTGATTACTAATGACTAATGATGCTGGAACAATGCTTTATAAAGGATGAATTGACTATTTATTAATGTTTACCTAATAATAGTTCGCATAATTTGCAGTTATTATAAAGTTTTACAGAAATTTGAATTCTGATTTCTGATTTAAAATCTGGTTTAAATACAATGTCTTCTAAATTGGATTAGAATTGTTTACAACTCAGTTTACAGTTTGATAATGAAAATCATTTGGCATTCATTAATCAGTTATGAATAGAAATTGATGCAGCTATAGCAGTTATACAGCATGCAGTTTGTGTTTTGATACTCATTCATGCAGCAATGCTTATTAATATGAAAACTATTATCAAGTATTGTTGCATTAAGCCTATAATAAACTATATTCTGACGCAGGTCTAATTTAACCATGTCCATCCATCGTTAAAACAGACACACTATATCTATGCATTTCTAAAGAAGAAGGCCTACATTTAAGCAAATAGCATGTAAAGAGTTGTCTGTAATTTGTGAATCTTGAACTTAAGTGAAACGTCGTTTGCAATCAGCTACATGTCGGTCTCTAGATAATATATTTATGAATATGTATAAAATGGGTTGCATGTATAGGTGCACTTATGGTTCAGACCTCACTGAATACACTTACTTTAAGGCAGTTGAGGAAGTTTGAGGTAGGAGGTTGAGAGAGGTCTGCCTCTCGTTTTTGGCACTGCTGGAAGAAGCGGTTCAGATGGGGGTCCTGCAAAAACACACGGGAATTATGAAATCACAAAGCATGAGCAAGATAACTGTAACTTTTAATCTGAGACTGTGGCTCTTTTTAACCTGAGTATAAACTGTAGAAAGCACCGAAGAAGACACTTTGAAGATGGGCTTCCCCCCATCGACCCACTTCACATCCGAGCCATTCTGCACACAAACATGGAAAGAACTACATCACATGTGAATCACCATTGTTTGTCTTTGGGACTCCTGCTTTGAAATGTTCCAGGACGTTTTATAGTCTTTGTTTCCTTATTAACTACATTTGTTTCTACAGAATCTGATTCTCATCATCTGTTTCTATGCAGTTCATTGTTCAGCTATATACAGTATATATATATATATATATATATATTAGTGGTGGGCATAGATGAATTTTTTTAATCTAGATTAATCTAGATTAATCTTGGAATTAATCTAGATTAATCTAGATTAAAATGGCTCATTTGAATTCTGCCGAAGGCATTCAGAATATGTGTGCTACCCAAATAATGACTAAAAGTAAGTCTTTGAGCGTGTTTCTCAAGCCAGGTGGCGCATTAGACCAGGGCTCATCTCCTGTTTCCAAAATGCATCACAAACTTTAATCTCTTCCGTCCCAATCCACGAAAAAACTGGAGGAAAATCCCGTTCCACTCCCGGAAGAATGACTCCCATTCCCTCCCACTCCCGTGTTGTTGTTTTTTTTTTTGCCGATAACTGTCAATTACAGTAAAAATATAGTACAGATCACAGCGTGAACCCACCTTATTAGTTGAATAAAAACCCAAAATGTCGTTTTTGTTATTATATTGAACTGAAAGCCATCTTATGCACAGTGTTGCACAGATTCAATTTCATGTAAATCA
>CM050417.1:28819610-29002110 GCA_027564155.1 Gymnocypris eckloni scoliostomus
GAAAGTGAGGGGTGACCGTGCCTTTTCAATTGCTGGGCCAGCATTAGTGAAGTCTTATATCACATTAGTTTCTTCAGAATCTGAATTTTAATCTAAGTGAAAACAAACTTTTTTTTTCAAGGGCTTATAACTGTCCTTAGAGTCTCTTTAGTGTATTGTGGTCAAAACTATTCATATTTATTTGTCTTTTTATATCTATGTTTTTTTAGCAAGGTTTGTACAGCACACTGTAGTTTTTATTGTGCTTTATAAATACATTTTTTATTGATGGCTTAATTTTGAACCCTTTAACTGTCACCCCTATTTTTTTAAATGGGCATAAAAGTGCCCTATCCAATCTTAAAGTTGTAATTTATGAACACTTTGGAATAAAGACCTAACATGGGTCTCTTTTAAAGAAAAGAATCAGCAGATTATTGCAAAAGTGGAATTAAAAAAAATTAAGTAGCAAAGTTAATTAAGTTAAGTATGTAAGTATTAAAAATTACAGAAGTTAACATTTACTGTAAAGAAAACACACAGCATTCATTTTATTTTATAAATAATAAGTATTTTACATAACAGGTAACATTTACTCTAAAACTGCCATAAAATTGAAGCCTGTCTGAATAAGTTATGTTCTAAATTTGAAGTTGATATACAAAAGAGGATCCTGTGAGATTTTATTTAGGAGGTTATACCACAAACAGCCACCGGGTGCCATTCAAACTCCATTTAATATTTTTATGCATTTTGCTGTCATAAATGTCTAGATTTCTCTGTCAATATTACTTCTATTACAAAATATGCAATCCTGAGACTCAGACCACTCCAATGATATGTTTGTTGTCAAGATTATAAAAAGTTTTGATTCTAAAACACCGTAATGCATTGTGTAATATGACACCGCCCACTAAGAGGGAGGAGCCCGCCAAAAGATTTTAAAGTATGATTTCCATGGTAATGCAATATCTGATTTTAAAATAAGTTTCACAGGATGAATCTAAGCTTTCAAATGACAAAATTTATGAAAATTACTCAAAAATTTGAAAGAGAAAAAGGATGACAAAAAAGAGCACCAAGCGTCCCACAGGTGGGTTAAGGGTTAATCTAAGATGTGAATACACACACAGACATGTTCCCAATCCAACACAGCACGATGCATTAAGAGTTTTACAAGTTTTTACTATTTTAAGAGTTTTAACAATTCAACTCTTAACAATTGTCACAAGTAACAGTATTTTGTATTTTAGTCAGAATCGTTCACTAAATATAAAATATCTCATTCAGCCAATAAAATACAGATTTATAGTTTCAATTAGTAACAACATAATCTGATCTATCAGTTTGGTGACCATATTTTATAATAAACCGCATACGCTGTCTTGAAAAGCTGAAAAGTGAAGATGTACGTTTCACACAAACCTCAAGAACGCTGACAGTGAACAAATGAACAAAGATGAGCGCTTAACATCACAACACAACAATAATGACCAAACAACAACAGAAACTTAGAAAAAATCTGCATAATCCTATAACAACAAGCACATCATGTAATGCATCCCTAACATTTCTGTAATATTGTGTATTTGACATTCTGGTCACCAATTCTCACTATTAACTGTGACCTCTGCCTCCTAATAAACTCCTAATGACTGCTTATTAATAGTTAGTGCGGTAGTTGTTAAGTTAGGTATGGAGTGGATTACGAGATCTAGAATATGGTCATGCAGAATAAGACATTAATATGTGCTTTATAAGCAGAAATGAACAGGTAATATGCTAGTAATATGCATACTAAGTTAATAGTGGGAATTGGTCATTAAACGAAAGTGCTACTTAAATTGTTCAGACAGTCTTGTTTGTGTATTTGGGACCGTCTTTGGAGCACTGTGTTGGTCTCACATTGGAACATGGTGCATGTGGATGAGTGTGTGGCCACAGTACAGACAACTGAACATCATTTACACTATAAAAATGCTAGGGTGATTTTTTTAACCCAAATGCTGGGTTCAGCTTGTTGGGTCGTTTTATTGGGTTATTTTTCATATTTGTTACCCAGGTGATGGGTAGTTTTTCTGTAACTAAGTTGCTGATGATGGAAACGACTTTTGCCTTGCATAACACATGATTTTATTCATTATAGTTCTGATTTTAATTTAATTTGATGTTAAAATATGTTATGGTTTTGGAGTCAGTCAAGACATTTTCATTCATCCCCGGTGAACATCAGCCCTTTACCGGCACGAGAATTAGCACTATTTCAGAAAATACACCTAAATTAAAATGCTTCTTTTAAATGTTCATTTTTTTTTCTAAAATGCTTGTTAAATCATTTTAATCAACACAAAAGCAGTCATAAGCAGCACAGCTATATTTGTAGCAATAGCCAACAATACAGTGTATGAGTCAAAAATGATAGATTTTTCTTTTATGCCAAAAATCATTAGGATAATACGATCATGGTTCCATGAAGATATTTAGTAAATTTACTACCGTAAATATATAAAAACTTGATTATTAATATGCATTGCTAAGATCTTCATTTGAACAACTTTAAAGATTATTTTCTCAATATTTAGATTTTTTTGCACCCTCAGATTTACAAATATTGTCCAATCATAACAAACCATACATCAATGGAAATATTATTTATATCTCAATTTCAAAAAAATGACCCTTATGACTCGTTTTGTGCTCCAGGGTCACATATTGTAAACTATGCTTTATTCACCCAAATAAACTCAAATTGTCTTGTATTGTGTCCATGTGCTGTTGCTAATTAATAAACGTTACATCTTTTGATTATCACTGTTGCCTCTAGTAATTGTGTGTGATTTTTCATTTCCAGTCCATTTTAAGCCAGATAATATAATAATTTTGAAACTATAGTTGACTTAAATAAAAACATTAACTCAACCCAGCATGTGCTCTGTCCAGTATTTACCCAGCGCTGGGTTGCCAAATGATTTTGACCCAGCGTTTATGAGTAAGATAGCACTTGGCTTCAGTATGAGATGGACGTACTGGGACACTCCAGGGGAACACAGTCCACGTTTATCTCAAGGTTTCCAGGGATGATCTGGAGTTTGCTGGCCTTCTCTGCCCTGTAAAAAACACTTGATTTGACTGAGGTCACGTATGATGATGTGTGATTTGTGAGCGTGATGGCCGAGTCTGTACCTCCTGTACTCTGTGATGAGCTTGATCAGGTCTTCTGAGGAAATCTTGTTGCTCTCCTGTTTGAAGAGAGGAGAGAAGCGGCTTTCCCTGTCCACTGTGCCCTGGTTGTCCTTAAATACTGACCTGGAATACACAGACGCAAGACATGTATGATTGAATTTAAACACACTGTTAATAGCAGCGGTGCCTGCAGGTGTACGGATGTAAGCACTGTGTGTACCATGAGCGCTCAGACCCGAGACTTGCCTCGCAAACATTTCAGCAGTTAGCTCTATGTCTCTGTCGACTGAACAGCCATTAATATGTGTTTTAAAATATTTAATTTTTAAATGATTATATTATTAAAGAATTATAAAATAAAACGCACATCGTAAACGGGCCTGTTTTAGGCCTTTCCTTATTTTTATATTTTAGACATCCATCAATTATGGTGATAAAAAAATGACTCGCCATCTCCTCAGTGGACGTGCTTTTAGAGAGAAATGCATCTTTAGGATTACTGAACGAGTTTCTATTTTCCAGTTGAATTATTTGGTTTTAATAATTAAGCTTTCTCTATGCGAAGCACGTAAAAGAGCACACATGTATCCAGTGGTGGTCAGTAACGAAGTACAACTACTTCGTTACCGTACTTAAGTAAATTTTTCAAGTATCTGTACTTTACTGGAGTAGTTTTATTTTGAGTAACTTTTACTTTTACTTCACTACATTCCAAAGCATAAGATCGTACTTTTTACTTCACTACATTTCATAAAACATATCGTTACTCACGTGATACATCACGTGCTCCGAGACGCAGAAGCGGTGTCTGATTCATGAACAAACTGATTCTTTTCAATGAACCTGTTCAATCGGTTCGCAAATCGCAACAAACGATTCATTCACGAAATTGCAATGATCCGATTGCAGCTGTTCTCGAGTCGAAAACTCACTGATTCAAATGATCCGTTTAGAGCGAGTCTTCTTCAGTGAACTGAACTCACAAGTAAAGAACCGGGAGATCTTGTGAGCGCGCGCTACTGATGCTGTGAAACGTACGTTACTAATGTCGAATTTTAGGATTAATTATTGTAACTGAAAATAATATTTCGGTCAAAACTATCAGTTGTTTGTGAACTAAATCTGCTGTAAAGGGTGATCTATTTAAGCCCACTGAAATGCTTGAATGCAGACAGATCAACATCAGTGTCTCTAACGTTATGTTTTAGGTCAAAAAACAAAACATTAAAATAACACCGATTAAATAAAATAACTCATGCACGTTCATATTCCCCGCTGCTGTAACGTTAGCAGTTTTATTAAAATGCTATGCATTTAGACCTATGACGTCTGTTTTTATATTGTTTATCAACAGTATACATTTTTATATTGTTTAGATCAACTAGCCGAGTAGACAGATATGAATGTTTATTCATAACCATACTGAAAATAAGTAAATATTGTTAGCTGATGCTAACTGTCTAGCTAACAAGCTTGCTGGTGCTAAGTTGAGGAAATGTTTTGATATAAAGTCCAAATATCTTTATTCAGCCACCTAGATAGATTCCATCTGAGGGAAAAAGAAAGGATGTGATGTTCAGAACATAGTAACTACAGTAATTATCAGAATGGGAAGTGATGCCCTCTGGGGGCATTTGGCCAGGGGTGTTTACACCACAGACAAAGTTTGAGAAGAAGAAAAAAAACATTATGAAAATATAATTCGATTTTCCTTAAAATGTTCTTCCTAATTTCAGGCCTAATTCTCATGTCATATATAACTGACGTTCTGCAAAACAACAAGTTCTAAAACACTTTTTTCTTGGTGAAAATTAGATGGTGAAATCTGTTTTCTCTCAGGTACATGGCAGTGTAAGCTTCACAGTGAACATTACTACATCACTCTCATCAATGTAGTCCATATCAACAAAATATATATTTTGACTCTATATAGGGGTTATTTTGGGTATTTGGATTATAAAAATATGTGCTAATATAAAATTAAATAAAGTAGTCTATATAAAATAGCAAATTAAATCTGTCTATCAGTACTTTTTTACTTAAGTACATAAAAAATTGAGTACTTTTGAACTTTCACTCGAGTAAAATTGAAAAAGCAGTACTTTTACTTTTACTGGAGTAATATTTTATTATACCTATCTGTACTTTTACTCAAGTACTTGATCTGTGTACTTTGCCCACCACTGCATGTATCTAGGTAGAACATTTAAACTAACATTGTGTTATGCTTGAACTGTTTTATATCTATAGATTTTATTTTAGGCAAGTCTTAATGATTTGAGAGGGCTATACATTTATCAGAAATATAATATGATCGACCCACTGGAGTGAACAGACATTAATTAATTGAATTGACTCATTTTTTGAAGGTAAGTAGTTGCAATCAATGTGGTTTAGCAACATTTAAATAAAGAAATTCTTTTTTTTTTTCAGTGTCTGCCCGCTGGCAACCCCCCTCCCCCCAACCCCCCCTTCTGGATTCTCTTACCTTACAGACCAGGCAAAAGGCATGCGGTACTTCCCAAGTTTGCTACAGAATTGCTTATTGGATTTCAACATCTTTTGGACAGTCTGGAACGAGAAGAGACATTGGATTTCAATTAATCTGAGGGAGCAAAATGAATGAGTAAATCTCCACATTAGTGCTTAAATCAATATACCATGACATTTAGTGACAACCAAGGAACATTGGCAAACAAATGCACAAAGCAGGGTCCATCTAAACATGACTGTATGAGTCTGGTGTGGAAGCGCTTGCCCTGATCTGAACTCCATCAGAACTGGACTGATATCACACATGCTTACACAGAAACGCTTCACAGTTTGGAGGAAAGCCTTCCCAGAGGAGCCAAGTCTGTTATCCCAGATGATACATGTAGTTTACAAAAACATTGTGGAAATATTGAAATATTTGAAACTCTTTTCTTGTTATGATTATAACGTTATTTAAAGGTTACAAAATTGTTTCTTACATCATTTTACTATCTTTATTTTCACCCGAGATATAACATTATTTGAATGTGAATATTTATTATTCCAAGAACATTAAAATGTTATTTAAAGGTAATAGAATATGTTTTAATTACTGTATTTTCACATAATATAACATTAATTGAATAATTATTTTTAATATGTGACACTGCAGCACAAAACCAGTCTTAAGTGTCAATTTTTTTCGAAATTGAGATTTATGCATCATCTGAAAGCTGAATAAATAATATTTCCATTGGTGTATGGTTTGTTATGATCGGACAATATTTGTAAAATATGGAATCTGAGGGAGCAAAAAAAATCGAAATATTGAGAAAATCATCTTTAAAGTTGTTCAAATGAAGTTCTTAGCAATGCATATTACTAATCAATAATTAAGTTTTAATATATTTACAGTAAGAAATTTACTAAACATATTCATGGAACATGATCTTAATGTCCTAATGATTTTTTGGCATAAAATAAAAATGGATAATTGTGACTCATACAATGTATTTTTGTCTATTTCTACAAATATACTCCAGCGACTTAAGACTGTTTTTGTGCTCCATGGTCACATATTCTAAAAATGTTAAAACATATATATATATATATAAAATTATTCATGATTAAAATGTTATTTAAGGGTTTCAAAAACGTTTCTCATAACATTCTACTAATTCACTTTTTTACCAAAAACATTATTTAAACACTTATTTCTAATATTCTAAGAACATCTAAATGTCCAGATTTCTTGTCATGATTAGAGCATTATTTAAAGGTTTACTGGTCATTTTATTTTTACCCAAAATATAACATTATTTTAACATTAACTTTTTATATTCTAAAAAAGATTTCTCTCAACTATTAAGAACATGCATTATGTACACATACCGTGTGCCTAAGTGCATGAGGACATTTATTAAGTAAAAATAACATTATGTGGCCATTCAAAGAATGTTCCATAAATATTTTAACAACATTTAAGAATCAGACATTTATATAACTTTTAAAAATCATAAGTGAAAGTTGTGAGAATATTCTTTTAGCTCTTAAGCGATGCCATTGCTGTAATGGTCAGGTGTCCCGATAGTTTTGTCCATATAGTATAAATATATATATATATATATATATATATATATACACACACATTACATTACCTTTATGCATTTAGCAGACACTTTTATTCAAAGCAGCTTATGATGCAAATTCATATAAATGACATACCTTGCTGGAATCTGTGTTTTTAATGTAGGTCTCTGCACCACTGGAAATATTTCCCATCAACACTTTCTCCACCCGTGCCACCATCACAATGTCTGTATGTGGGTTCGTAATGGAAAAAATGGCCTGCAGGAGTGATCAAGCACATAAACACATGAACACAGACGTATCCTCTGTGAAGATCCAGATGCAAGGGCTCCTGCGCGGTTACCTGTTTGGGGAAGCGCAGCCAGTTCTCCAGCTCCGAGCTCAGCTGGCAGTCCTCTGTCTTCTTCTCCACAGGCGAGCTCGGGCCGTTTTCCTGCAGAGCACGGTCTGACCCTTGATCTCCTGCACCAGCAGAGCTACTGAGCATCTGCCGCACAACCTCATGGTTCAAGTCCACATGGAAGTCTGCGGAAACCTTCCTGCCCTCACGTATGTCCAGCAGAGAAACCGACACGAAGAAAGGCTCGATCTGAGGAGAGACAGCAGGCATTCAGCATACATGTCTCATTCAGTCATAAGATGTATTCATTAAAGCTGAATAAATGATCTTTCCATTGATGTATGGTTTGTTATGATTGGACAATATTTGAAAATCTGGAATCTGAGGGTGCAAGACCATAAGTGCAATACTTATTTTCCACCATAATGTGCAAAATAAATTCTTTAAAAATCCTACAATGTGATTTTCTGGATTTTTTTTTCTTATTTTGTCTCTCATAGTTGAGGTATACCTATGATGAAAATTACAGGCCTCTCTCATCTTTTTAAGTGGGAGAACTTGCACAATTGGTGGCTGACTAAATACTTTTTTGCCCCACTGTATATCCCTCTATATAAGATAGTTAAGTATTTTCCACAAGACATAATAATAATAATTTATACTGATTTGTTGTTTACAAAAGTTAGCATCCTCTTGTATCCTTCTTGAGCAACAAATGAATGCACGTGTTGTAAAAGTTGAGTCCCTCAATTGCTTTAGATGAGAAAAGCAGGATCTCAGCTTGTGTCAATCAAACACTGATCAAGGGGGTGTAAACTTTTGAACAGGATCATCTGTGTTCATTCAGTAATTGTTTAAGTCTTGTGGAATATATATGAAAATGAAATATAAACTATATGAAATCATTTAAATGAGAGTAGTACACTGCAAAATGTATTTTCTTAGTATATTGTCTTGTTTTTGTCTTTTCTGCACAAATAAAGACATCCTCATGAGAAGCAAAATGACTTAAGATATTAAGTCTTGTTTTACAATACAAATGAAGAGAGTTTATGCTTAAGCAATAAAAAGCATCTATCCACGGGGAAATACAAATAAAAAGTATTTATTTATTTTTTGCGTGCACTTAATTTTTTTGTGCACATAATTGTATTTATTTTTTGTGCACTTAATTTTTTTTTCCGTGCACTTAATTTTTTTTTACATACACTTAATTTTTTTTTTTTGGCGTGCACTTGTTATTTTTTTTAGCATGCACTTCATTTTTTTTTTTTTTTGACACCTATTTTCATAACGTCATAATAATGTCACATAATATCATGATTTAAGACTTTTAGATATTTAACAGAAAAAAAAAAAAAAAAAATGCTAAGAAAGAACAACATTTTTGTAGTGTCCTAACCAAAAACCAAAATGCATTTTAATGATATCTGTTCGTTTGAATGATAAAGATTCTGCAAATGCACTCAACTGTGAATTTCATTTAGATCTGTATGTGAATAAAGGACTGAGATCGTACATTAGTCACAGGCTCGGTGTCGGTCTCGTTAATGCAGCCCTGCAGCGTGAGGTTGAGCGAGCGGCAGGAGATCATCAGTCTCTTCCCCAGCTTCTCATCGAATGGCTGGACAGAAGCAGGATCTATCCTGGGACTCCTCAAAACCTTCAACACAAAGCATGCGTTTCTCACACCAAAATAACAAGCACGGTGAATTCTGCACAAACCCCCTTACACAATACAAACTCTTCATGAAACAGAAAGCCGTACGGGAATATCAGGATCCAGAGAGAACAGGTTCAGTCTTTCCTCTCTTCTGGTAGCTCTCGCTGATTCCTCTGTCTCTGAAATATACTGAAACATCACAGCATCAGTGTTCATCATCTGTGACATGCCACTAATTACATGTTTCTGTCTATAAAGGTGTTTTTAAGACTCTAAACGGTAAAAGAGTGACACTCACTGAAAGGATCATCAACTATATATATATATATATATATATATATATATAGTGCAGTCAAATGATTTATAAATGTACTGTGTATATTTATTATGCGTATATAAATATACAAACACATACAGTATATATTTTGAAAAAAATACATATATATATTTTTATATTCATATAATTTATATTATATATAAATGTATTTATTATATAAACATAGCATATTTTTCTTAAATATATGCATGCATGTGTTTGTATTTATATATGCATAATAAATATACACAAAACATTAATTTTGGATATGATTAATTGTTTGATAGCACTAATACACATATATATATATATATTGTGGCCAAAATGTATTTCAATTATATGCTAAATATGTTGCAAACGGTAAAGATCAATGAAATACATTTTTGACACGGAATATATATTTAGTTTTAATATTAATATACTACAATAAATTTGTAAATACATTTCAGTTGCATGCCTTTATTTCAGCTAAATACAAATGTGGATGGCCTACTAGAGATCAAAAGTACATTAATAACAGAGGTCAATTTAATATTTAATAACTGAAATATACAGAGGTCAATTTTTTTATATGCTTTTAAAAATCTATATTTATACATTTAAAATCTTTTTTCAAAAACATACAAAAAAGCGCTAAATATATTTTAGTAGAAAATATATTTGTGGAAATATGTTTTTTTGTATATTCTTAAATAATAATGCATTCTAATGTGTTAATGTTAGCAGGATTTTTCCGTTCTTGACCCTGATGTTATCCCTCTGATTGAATAATTCTGTTCAAAGGTGAATGAATCCAGGCCCATCCTTTTTTTCAGAAAGAGGACGTAATGATTGTTTCTCTAGGACATAACCAGACAGAATCACAAAGCATGAGTTACCTTGACCAGCTCAGGGTGGATTCCGTTTTCAGTTCTTTCCTCATTCGCTTGAACAGGGACATGATTCAATCCCTGTGCGTCATCAATGATCTCTGAACAACAACAAAGAAACAGTTTAGCTGAAAGTGCAATAAACAAGCGCACAATGCCAACATATATTGACCATCACACATTCCGCTGATTGTATAGTGGATTTTAATCACACTTCATGTGTGTTTCTGTGTCAGATGATCCTTTTAAGCATGAGAGGGATCTAAAAGAAAACTATGTGAATTAGGGAGATTATCAGATGACCTATCTGAAGCATTTGTGAGATCACTTGTAGAGCCTTTTAAGAGCTTTTTCAGTTCCTTAGCAGACAGGGTTCCTCAATTAGTTTTCGCCAAATTCTACCAACAATACCAAGCCAAGGGCCGACTTATATATGTATATATTATTATTATTATAATTATTATAATTTTTGCTTTTGTAAAATAGTCACAATATGGTGACGATAAATATTCAGATTCTCCCCAGTTTTATTCAAACAATTATGAACATAATCATATATATATATAATCATCCATTCCAGGAGCTCACAGAGTCCACTCCAGAGCCCGCTCCGGTGCAGGAGCTCACTGAGTCCTTTTAACCATTGCTAAAATTTCTTGCAAACGCAACATTGACACACTTACAAAATAATGCACATCATTGCTTCTTCATGCTTTGTAAGCACTCACCTTGTTTGCTGTCGCTCAGGTCCGCGCTCTTGCGATCCGGAGCCGGGCCGTCCGGAGGGCTGATCTGTAGGATGCGTGTGAGAGTGTTGATCCAATCATCCATGTCCTGCTCGTTCTCAGCAGCCAGGACAAAATATGTCACTTCGTTCATTTTCAACTCAAAGGCATTTTTCCTCAAGCGGTTATTCTGTGTGAACCCAGAAACCATAATAACTATCAGTCACTGGTCACCTCAATGCTAATGTTTGCTGAACCGCTATAAAAACATATATTTACAGACCTGAACCACCCCGGTGCACGAGTCCAGAAATATACAGCCTTTAGGTTCCTTTGATATTTTCTCATCTTTATAGAAGTTCATGATGTAAGAGTTGTCAGTTAGCTGAGTCAGCTGAAAATATCTTCGCTTGAAGGACTGGAAAAGCACAAGCAACAAGCAAGCAACAGGCAATCAGCAATATTTTCACTCATGTAGTTTTTCTGATAATATAAAAATGACGTAAAACTTAGAGAAGAGAGAAGTCTACCGTTCTAGAAAACACAGTCTGAGAATGAAAGCATCAGTGCAACTATGTAAGTACTCAGGCTATCCAAGATTAGGATGAGTTTCATCAGATTTGGAGAAATGTGTCACTGCATCAGTGTCTCAGCAATACACTGATAGCACATGTATATCCCGGAGACGTCTATTAGATGTCTTTAAGATGTTTATGATCTAGAATGTAAGTAAAACTGACGTCTTACAGACGTTTGTAGACAGCAGATGCTTTCCAGATCAAGAGATCTTTAACAGACATCTTGCATACGTATGTGTGCTATCTGGGTGGGTGCCGTCAGAATGAGAGTCCAAACAGCTGATAAAAACATCACAATAATCCACACCACTCCAGTCCATCAGTTAATGTCTTGAGAAGACAAAAGCTGAAACAAATCAAGCATTAATATGTTTTTAACTTGAAACCATTGCTTCTGGCTAAACATCTCCGGTCGTCTCTCACATCAAAATCCAGCCACATGTTTGTTCAGAGCTGTTCTGGTCTGTTTTAGCTTGTAATGTGTGCAGATTTCTCTCCTGATTCAGACCAGAACACTTTTTCACTGCAGGTAGCGTTATTATGGACTCACATTTTAGTTAAATATGTCTTAATTATGGATTTGTTTCTCTCTCCAGATGTTAACTGATTGACTGTGGATTATTGTGATGTTTTTATCAGACTCTCATTCTGACGGCACCCATTCACTGCAGAGCATCCATTGCTGAGACACTGATGCAGTGACACATTTGTCAAAGAAACAAACTCATCCGAATTTCGGGTGACCCGAGGGTAAACCCATTGTCAGCAAATTTGTCATTTTTGGATAAACCATTCTTTAAAGTGAACCCCTAATCTAGTATTTTTTTTCCTCTGACATGCACATAAAATGATCACACATTCACAAATGACTTGTCCATGTGTTAGCACATTTGATGAGATGTTTAATAATGGCCATAATGTCAGCTGTTACATGCAGATGTGTGAGACGGCGTGTGAAAGACGTGCACTCTTACCCGGACAGTGATACTGTTGTTGACTGTGCTGTTAAAGTTGCCTTTATAGAGCCAGCCGGACTTAAAAACCCCGATTCCCCCCGCGCCTCCACTACCTCCTCCACCTTTAGATGAGGACAGAGAAGCTGTGTCCTACACAAAAATAAATAAATGTTAGAATTATGAAAAAAATATAAAGTGCATGTGGGAGTTGAACACACTCCAGGTGCACTTTACTTTAAAATGTACATAATTTCCAATATTTTTATGAACAGAAGGCCACATGAATCGTTCTTTAAATTCAGCTTGATGTGTCATACTGACCTCGTCTTTGTCCACATCTTCATGGTCAATCTCAAAGGAGTGCGAGGGCAACTTCTCTGATTTATACAGCTTCCTATCAGGCAGAAGAATTATGGATATGGAGAGAGATAAAATATGATCAGAAAGACAAGCAGGAATGAGAAACATCTTCACTTGCAAAGGCAGTTTGGGTTTGGATATATGGGTCTGCTGATTTAACGTTATTATGATTAATTAATAATATTAATTTGTATATTTTATTGACAGCAGAAAAAATTACTTCTACAACAGTTCGTGATAACAGTGTCACCTTCCAACATTTTCAGGAAGGCATTCATTTTATTATAAATATACCGTATATCATATCATATCGTTTATGGAAACATATGTGTAGCTAAATTCTATTTGAACTGTAATATGCAAAATGTCAATGTATTTCTGTATTTAAATTTATATTTTCCCATTCATATGTGCAACATTTAGTGCAAAATGAAAATTATGAATATGCTACACTTATCATATCATATCTCTTTTTGAATATTATTGTGTATATTTCAAAGGAGATGTTTCATGAATCACTATTTCCATTCGTCCACAAAACAAAAGAGTCAGTTACAAGGCCATTGTGAATGCATTACACACAAGCCAGTCTAAAACACTTCAAAACAGAAAAAAAATCGAAAAAGCCCCTCAAGCATCAGCGTGCCAATAAATCCTGCTCTTCTATTCAAAGAGGTCGTATCTTCCACATCATGTGTTTTCAGTCCTTTCAGTGAGATTCATTCTGACAGGACCCCACACACAGGCGTCCTTTCTGCCACCCGCCTCAGTGCTCTTGTAGAGCAGAGCTCTCTGTGTGCCAGAGACAGTGTGGCAGTTTATCCACACACACGTTCTGTCGACTTACATCCCTCTCTGCTCTGTAGCAATGTGCCTGAACTGCTATAAGTTCACAGCAGCAGAGATTGTGTCCCTGCATGTCTCTCATGGCTGCTGCTGGTGCTAATAGACTGCACATCTAGACATATAAAAAATGCAATCACTACTAATATATAGCAGGTAAAACTTAGATATCATTCTGATTTGACGAGAAATGTGTTTTTGTGTCACTAAAAAGTATCCTTCTGCTGTTATAAACTACCGCAGTGTTAGTGCATTAAACCTGACGATGATCTATCAATACACAATTTTAACTCATCAGAAATATGGATATTTGTAAGAAATAATAATATAATTATACAGATTAAGTACTGTTGTTAAATAATTGTGTAAAATAATTTAATATGTTTAATAAAATATTGCAAAGTGATGGTGATATCGTTTCTAGCAATGAGTGTTTCTGTCATGCAATATTGACGTGATATCGTTTTTGACTGTGTAATATTTTCCTAATTATTTAGTTAATAAACTCGACCTAATATGAAGTTACTGGCAGTGTTGGGAAGATTACTTTGGAAAGGTAACATAAGGTTACAGATTACAAGTTACCCTACTTAAAATGTAATAGGTATTGAACTATTTCAATTACTTTATTAAAATAATGTAACTGAATTCATTTGATACATTTTCTAAATGTCTTTTTTTTCTAAATTTTCCTAAACTGTTAATCATTTTTAAGCAGGCAGAGTTAATCTTACAGTAGTGCTCAACACTGATTACTGTCAGACTCTTTCTTCACTTCAATTAAGATTATAATAATTTCATTTAAAGCACAGCGTCACAAAATCAGACTTCAGCACCTCTTTTTACTTTGAGGTCATTCTGAGCTTAATGCAATTTGGGAAAGAAATCAATCATATCTGTATGTGTTTGAAAATATTTAGATGTAACCCCCTTTGTAATCTTTAACATTTTCATAAGTAACTCATTTAATAAAAAAGAAAAGATCATTAATTGTAACAGATTACAGTAACATTTATTTTGGGGAATCCTTTATTTAAAGGTGTCCTTGTTACACGTGTTTCATGTACATAATACTTTAATTATAATTAATTATGCGTAATT
The DNA here is from genome assembly GCA_027564155.1 of Gymnocypris eckloni scoliostomus. NCBI lineage: Eukaryota > Metazoa > Chordata > Actinopteri > Cypriniformes > Cyprinidae > Gymnocypris > Gymnocypris eckloni. Next base: position 28,834,586 of record CM050417.1, read on the forward strand.
ATCGAAGTAACCCTAAACCAAACCCTAATCCTTAAACTAACTATATGTGACCCTGGAGCACAAAACCAGTCATAAGGGTACATTTTTGGAAATGTCAATACATCATCTGAAAGCTGAATAAATAATATTTCCATTGATGTATGGTTTGGACAATATTTGTAAATCTGGAATCTGAGGGTGCAAAAAAATCTAAATATTGAGAAAATCATCTTTAAAGTTGTTCAAATTAAGTTTTGAGCAATGCATATTACTAATCAAAAATTATGTTTTTATATATTTACGGTAAGAAATATCTAAATATCTTCATGGAACATGATCTTAATATCCTAATGATTTTTGGCATACATTGTTTTTTATAATTTTGACCCATACAATGACTATTGCTACAAATATACCCCAGCGACTTAAGACTGGTTTTGTGCTCCAGGGTCACATATAGTATGTGCATGTAGTTAACTAATATTACTCAGTACTTAAATGTATACTTACACTGTAACAAGGACACCTTAAAATAAAGGGTAAGCTTATTTTGTAATCAAATTATGTAATTATGTTACATGTAACTAGATCCTCCCCAACACTGCTTACTGGAATACTGGATGTTATTCAGGTTCAAATCACACTCGCATATGAAGAAGAAGCAACAAATACATACGGACGGGGCCGGATTATCCATAGACGGGATTGGGCGAGGGCCCTGGGGTACCAGCCAATGGGGGGGGGGGGGGGGGCACCAAGTGATTAAGAGAATGACTAGACCTATACAATTATTTTGAATGTTTTGTATATATATATTATTTTGCTGGAAGAGATGCAGATGCATTGAAAATGAACAGTTAATGATACAATGTATACAGAGAGAATATAACATGTATGCACGCGTGACGCATATAAAGAATTGCGATTGGGTCAGGTCACAGTGTAATTGCGCCCTCCCCCAGTCAGAGTCGAGCCTGCCAATTTAATTTATAATATTCAATTCACATGGATAGGCAGCATTAGCAGTTGAGCGAAACGTAAATTGAAAAAAGAGAGAATATCACTGCACATAGTCAGGGCTGTTGTGCATCTGAAAACTAGCCTACTGCGTGCGACTATCAAAACATAACGTTACCGATCAGCATACTTGTGTTTGCGCTGAGGGGAGCTTCAAAGATTTCTGCTTGTGTGTTTGTGCAGAGTTGAGTAATGTATCGCAGATATATGATGAATCCGTGAATGCAATGTTAATCAGAATCCACTCACTGCTGAGGTTTACAAGTTTAGCTCACAAATCCACTCGTTATAACAAACAAAGAATAGATAGGGTGTAAATAAGAGATTCGTTGTGCAGCGTAGAGAGCTTCGTTCAATAAACAAGTTAATATAAAGTGATGCACATTGTATGAATTTAACAATATTGCCTGATTTTGCTCTATTTCGTCAAGGAAAATCCGCTGTGCATCTCTATTCAAACACTGCGTTGATTTGTTTATGAATGAAGCTACATTTTTAAATGAATCTAGTGAGTCAGTGACTAAATAACCCATTCATAAAAACCGTCACATGCTTCGTTCCTGAATGATTCAGCCGTTCAAAGGAATCAATTACACGAATGATTCAGTGATAAATTCAGTGTCTTGCCGCGACCTGCTGGCAGTTTTATTTTATGTTTAAAGAGTCATTTCAGTTATTTAAATAATTTTAATCAAGCATTAGCTCTATATTGAAAATTGCATATTTAAAACATTAATCTCACAACATTGTTATGAATTTAAAACATTCATCCCATCTCCGAGCCTCTGTAAATGTCACTAAATGTACCTACATGCCACTTTGGTTTGTTATTATGGGCCACCTTTCTAGTGGAAACTAATTTAGTTAATATTGATTAATTTTGATAATTTATTCTCATTCTCACCTGTTCTTATTCTATTTTTTATTAGAAATGTTGGAAACGCTTATAGATATAGACTTCAATTGTGGTCACCCTAGGGCACTACACTGTGTTAATGCATACGGATACAGTTTTCTACTGGTTATCGCTTCTGACATGTGCATAAAGTTGAACATTTCTCAACTTTCTTAAGCAGCTGGACACGCCCACATACTCTTCTCACACAAATATGATGACGGCATTTTGTCTGTGTTTTGCTGGCGGTATGAACAGGGCTTTACATGTTGAAAGACAAGCTTCTGAAGGATCAGAGACAAAAGAACAGCCTCTGGCCAGTCCAGTCTTGTCCAAGCTAATGCAGCTACTAAGAGGTAAATTCTCAGCTTTGTCTATGTCAAGCAAGGCACTGATTTTTGAATTATTAAATTCGATTTTCCCCATTCAAATCCTCATCTGTGTTGTACCTGGGCAGCGAGCGGTAGTCCCCTGCATACTCTTCATATTTATACTGGATCACATGCAGCTGGGAGTTGTAATATTGACATGCCTATAATAAAACAACAACAAACAAAACAGGCAGATGTTAATCTTACTGTAAGAGCTAAATGACAAAAAACATTCACTGCAATTCAAAAGACCCTTCAGAAAATTACGTGTCGTTTATGTTTTAAGTTAATGACTGCTCGAATATTAAATATGTTTGATGGCAATTTAAAAGAATAAACATGTTCTAAACAACAAACAGTTAAGCAAAAATAAAACACTTTTACAGTTTTCTGTTATTGCCAGCATTTTAATGTTTAATATAATTCTAAGCAGTTTATAGGTTGTGCACCCAAACATGGTCCTTTATAAAGGCTTGTGCAAAAACACATCACCTCAGACTTCATTATGTTTCTACTATACACTACTATAGTACTGTATTGGGTCTCATAACCACTTTTGGTGGTTCAATGAATGGATAAAAATGATGAGAGTATTACAAACATCTATGCTGTGTTCTTCTATATGTCCACTGAAATATTGTATGACATAAGGGTGAGTAAATGATGACGGTTTTCATTTCTGGCTGATGTTTCTCTTAAACAAAACCAAGTGTTAGGGGGCTGAATATTTATGTCAATGTGATGTTCCATTTTAACACTTTTTCAAAGTTATAATAAATCTTTTTTGGCTTTGGCTTTGCTATATGTTATGGTGTGTTCTGTGTAGACTTATGTTAATTAATAAATCATATGAAAACAGTTCATGCTGGTCACAACACAGTATCAACTAGGTCACGTTTTGTAACTCCAGCTATTATTTAGTCTTGTGGACTACATATAAACATCTGTTAGCTTATTCAGGGCAGTCAGACTGTCATTTTAATGTGGCAATATTTGGATTAGGTTAGAGTTTCTGGCTTCCCACAGTCATGGACAACCTAGAAATATCTAGGGAATTCACAAAAAAATAAATTATTCCATGCAGTCAAAAGTCATAAACATGCTTTATATGCGACCCTGGAGCACAAAAGCAGTCTTAAGTCGCTGGGGTATATTTGTAGCAATAGCCAACAATACATTGTATGGGTCAAAATTATTTTATGCCAAAAATTATTGGATATTAAGATCATGTTCCATGAAGATATTTAATACATTTCCTACCGTAAATATATCAAAACTTAATTTTTGATTAGTAATATGGATTGCTAAGAACTTCATTTGAACAACTTTAAAGATGATTTTCTCAATATATAGATTATTTTTGCACCCTCAGATTCTAGATATACAAATATTTGCATCAGCCAAATATTCTCCTATCCCAACAAATGTATAAATCTCAAATTTGACTCTTATGACTGGTGTTGTGGTCCAGGGTCAGATATAGCATTACTATACTATGGGCTAGTTCTACTAACAGCTTCTCCCAGCGCAGACCGTCTTTTGGCGTTAAAGTAGTACTGTCAGGTTTTACTAAAGACGCGCGGTGATGAATTAGCGCTGAAAAGCCGTGGACACAGTTATTTTTGCGCTTATTGGATATGCATTTGTAGGAGTTTCCCCTTCAGACACAACATTTATGGGAGGAGAGCATTCAAATGAATCATGCAATGAGATTTACTAACCTTTGCGCTCGTCAAATTACTGGCATTTGCACCATTATTTAATGCCCAAAAAAGCATGTCTAAAACGATTTATCACTTGAAATGGATGCAATTTGTTGCCGGAGGAGGCACCGCAGAGAACAGAGAGAAGGGTAGAGAGGATTTTTTCCACATGTATTTTCATTTATTTTGAATGCCAGAAGAACACATTATCCGAACATATCGTTTGCCGTGTAATTTTTAATTTGCTTCAGGAAATAAATGATGACTTGGAGCCTTCAACTAGGAGGCCTCCGGTTCTTTTCAAGGTACTGTGGCTTCTTTATTTCTGAATATGCTCATTTACGCTGCGCTTGGTATATTGTGTTAGTCGATATGTAAATTAGATGTTGCGTCGGTGTTCTGTAATTTGCACATTGTTAGTAAATCACCTGCAGAAATGTCCCTCCCATCGGCACTGTTTTGGAAATGCGCTCTCACTCTAATTTGCACCGTTTAGTAAAACTGGCCTTATATATTATATACATATAATAGGGCCAAACGTCATCAGTAAGAGCAGAGTGTGGAGGTGAGATTCGAGCTCTGGTGTCATGGAAGTGAAGGTGAACTTCTCCCATGACCTGTTCAGTCTCCAGATCTGAACTCACCTGTCTGACCAGCAGACATTCAGCGTGTGTGTCGGCTCCCTCTGGCACAGTGGACTTCAGCGTTCTCCGCTCCACAGGAAGAGTGGACACCTGGACACACAAACACACAAAACAATCAGTGTGCAGTCAGAGCGGAGTCTGGGTTCAACAAGAAGCTGCTGCTGGGAGTCATGGCACTTTTTCACTGGAATCATCTTTTTCTGTCATGTAAACCACTTAAACACAGTGTTTGTGCCCATTACCCTGATTTGACAAGCAGACACGTAACCTGTGTTCTGCTGGTGTACTGAAGAGCAGACGTGTGATATGTCAGAGGAAAGCATCCATATACAGCAGATTTAAGCGCATCCAGGGTCTCCCCTGGAGGAGTGGGTTCGAATCCCACTTCTGACAGACCTATCTTTAGGGGCAGTCGTGGCCTAGTGGATAGAGTGTTGGACTTGCAATCCGAGGTTCTGGGTTCGAATCTCGGCTCCGGCAGGAATTGTCCACGACTGAGGTGAGACCCTTGAGGAAGGCACCGAACCCCCAACTGCTCCCCGGACTGCCCACTGCTCCAGGTGTGTGTGCACTTGGATGGGTTAAATGCAGAGAACACATTTCACTGCTGGTTATAACTGTATAACTGTATTGTGTATGTGAAAAATACAACTTTTTTTTGGAAAATTGGAAAATGCAGTGCTGAAATTTCACCTCATATAACAGTAAGCAGGGTCAGAAATGAATGAGGGCTTGGGGGCAAAATACCATTAAAATGAATAAAATGCCCCAAGAAATTCAAGATTTGGGTGCAAAAATATGAGTTCTTGTTTTTTTATATTTACAATATAGTTCTGCAATATCACACAAGCAAGACTGTGGTGGTTACTGGTGGCCTACTGGTGGTTTTAATTCAGTTTCATACTTAAAATATCACTTTTTAGTCAGTTCATATTGCTATTTTTTATTTTATTTTTTAAACATTAATCTCACTCAGATAATTATTTATGAAGTCATAATTGCAATGTAAATGCATTCATTTCACCCGAGCTGCAATAAAACAGTCTGTGTAAAAGCATATACATGCAAAAGTTGGATTACATTGATATTTGATTGGTGCATGTGTGATAGTGTCGTTATTCTTATTTGATTTACCTGTATTTTATTTATTTATTTATTATTATTTATTATTATTTATTTACCTGTATTATTGGATATGATTACATTTAAGAATGTGAGAACAGATAAAGAAAGGATTTATTTTTGTCCTTAATGGAAAATGTGTGTGTGAATGTGTGTCACTGATGATAAAAGATCATCTTTACTTTAACGCTTAAAGCTTATGTGGAGAAAAGTCTTTGTCCATCCATCTATATAATATAATATCTATATCTACATTTATAAATCTCTTTCATATAATTTTTCATAACAAAACAGAATGGCACATGATGCATACAAATATTTCTAAGTAATATTTTAGTTACATATCCTGATCCTGACATAACTGATTATTGAATCAGTGAAATATAAAAAAATTACAAGTGCTGTCAAATGATTAATCACGATTAATCGCATCCAAAATAAATGTTTTTTTTTACATAATATATGTGTGTGTACTGTGTATATTTATTATACATGCATGTTTATATATTTCAGAAAAATATGTTACGTTTATATACCAAATTTATTTATGAAAATTATATTATTAAAATGATATTAATTTATGCATATACGTGTAAATATTTTCCAAATATATGCTGTATGTGTGTGTATTAATATATATTATGTGTGAAAACGTTTATTTTGGATGCGATTAATCAAGATTAATAGTTTGATGGCACTACAAATTACACAAGTCTATCGAGATGAGCACGACTCAAAGTCACGATCATGACTCTTCATTTACTCCGTCAGAGTCATTTGACATGTTGCTTCATGGAGAACAACCGTAGTACGCTTGTTTCAGAGGCTTGCAAAGCAGATGTTGAGTCTTGTGCGGTTAACTTTGCTGCTCAGCACAACTGTCTGCTGTGTATTTTATAATGAAGGAATGTTGAATACATTAGTTGTGTTATCTCTCCCCGGCTGCTTCATTAAACGTCCCATGTCTCTGAGCACACTGATGCTAACGCAGCGCAGGAACTTCACAAACCTGTGTTTTCTCTCTGCAGCAGTAAAAGCAAGTGACACTGACAAACGTGCAACATTGTAGCACAATGTGGAAATACATTATCATTTTTATTTTCCATTAGGCCTATATCTATATTCATGCTCAGTCTGTAGTGCTCCGGACAAATCTGCTGCCAAAACTGTTATTGTGGAAAGCATAAATCACATATAAAAAACTACCGTTAGGGTTTACTAAAAAATAGCAATGAAAGGGCGTACTTATTTTTCCAGCCTGCTTTATTGCATAAATAAATAATGCAAGACGATTTAGTGTACCATGGTTTGCAGCAGTCGGTATTTGCGCCATTACTAAGTGCCCTCCAAAAAAACACGTTTTAACCCATTTTGCAACCGTGCTGTTAGCAGATTACATGTACATGATTATCAGCTCTCCGCTGATTCGAGCTGTTCTTGGCAGATTACATTGGTCATTATGGAACTGATCTGCATCTGTTTTCTTTAATTTGCACATCGTCAGTAAAACACCCCCACAGAACTTTCCACTTCCATTTGTGCCTTTTATGTGATTGTGGTCTCATACTAGTTTGTTCTCACCCTGCAAGCATTTCCCACCTCTGTCTAGTCTAGTGTGATACATATTATTCATTAATCTTTTGTTTTATTCATCCATTATTTGCCTTTATTCTGACATTCCTTGCCAGAGCCAGAGTGAGGCCCATTTTAAAGCCAGTAGTTAAATCAGAGATGTTATTATGGAGAGACCAAATATTCATTTTGAAGTTATTGAAAACAATCGTTTTGAGAATATAGTAGAGATTGAATATGAGCCAGTGGAAGTGCGCTCTGATGATGACAGCGATGGTAAAATCATCTGCTCAAATTGAACCTTTCCAATATTAAAAAGGTAACGAAATATGCTTTATTTTATTCTTCTGTAATTGTCCTTAAAATATCAAGAGAGTAATTAATTTCCACTTTAGTGTAAATTTAGAGTACACTTTAGAGTATTTAATTTAAATTTTAATCACAGCAGTTAGAGATTTTCCCGTGCTGGATATATACGGGTCTCTAAAGACACAAATATCATGATTGGCGAAACATTCATGCATTTAAAGGCTAGTTTGTTTGACTATAATCATTCATTACATCACAGTACCTCTGTCTTTGTCCGTTTTTATTCTTCTCTAATTTAAGTTTCTTCCCTGGGCACCAGAGGGCTTCGGTCTTTTGGACACAGTGATCATTTATAAGTGAACATCTTTTATAATCAGGTAACTGATGTATGTGGAAATGCGGCTGTGCGGGGAAAGATCATGCGTCGAATTGAGGAGAGCAATAAAATAGTTGTTTTTGTGGGACGATCGCTTTTTGTGTAACATTTTAAATGTATAGTATTGAAGAAGAATTGGTAATAAAAAATACAACTTTATTAATTTTGGCGCCCCTATGGATCGGCGGCGCCCCTAGCATTTGCTTATTCCGCCTATCCCACGGGCCGGCCCTGAAACGAGGGTGTGTGATGCACAAGAACCAGTAAGGTTCGTTCTAGTGTGTGCTTCAGTGTTTACCTATCTAATGCACTCTATATGTGTGTTTGTATGTGAATAAAAGCCTAAATTAAATCAGTTCATCATATAAGACGCTCTATTCATATGCATTCATTTTTTGACACCTTTATGTTGCTTTTTGAAGTTTTGATTAACTGGACTTTAAAAAGGAGAACACAGAAACCTTATATATAAATACTAGTGGTGGGCCGTTATCGGCGTTAACGTGCTGCGTTAACGTGAGACTCTTATCGGCGATAAAAAAAATATCGCCGTTAATCTATTCTCAAAGTTGGGTTGGGAGCTGGGTCTATACTACGCAAGCTATGATGACTTTCACCCTGATATTTTAGCGTGTGAACTTGAGCGAGAAACTTCGAAACTCGAATATATCTAAAAATACAGTACATAGAAAAATATATCTATAGAGAGTGAAATGTCTAAAAAATTAAAAAAATAGAAGACGTGTGTGTTAGCATGGATGATTTACATGAAATTTAATCTGTGCAACACTGTGCATAATAAGATGGCTTTCAGTTCAATATAATAACAAAAAACGACATTTTGGGTTTTTATTCAACTAATAAGGTGGGCACGCTGTGATCTGTACTATATTTTTACTGTAATTGACAGTTATCGGCAAAAAAAACAACAACACGGGAGTGGGAGGGAATGGGAGTCATTCTTCCCGGGAGTGGAACAGGATTTTCCCCCAGTTTTTTCGTGGGATTGGGACGGGAAGAGATTAAAGTTTGTGATGCATTTTGGAAACAGGAGATGAGCCCCTGGTCTAATGCGCCACCTGGCTTGAGAAACCCGTTCTCAAAGACTTACTTTTAGTCATTATTTGGGTAGCACACATATTCTGAATGCCTTCGGCAGAATTCAAATGAGCCATTTTAATCTATATTAATCTAGATTAATTCCAAAATGAATCTAGATTAATCTAGATTAAAAAATTAATCTATGCCCACCTCTAATAAATACATAAATTGTGTATTGAAGATTAACCAAAGTTTGTATTGTCCCTGAGTGTCGTCAGCAAGTCATTTCCTATCACGCCTAGTTAGTGCAGTCAGAGGAAAGCAACTGCAACATCTAGCTCAGCTGTCTCTCGAGTTTTTGCATACATCAGCATGACATCAGAGCAATATTGCTCATCTCAAACGAGCCTGCTGTGTGTGGATATCACAGAAATTAAGTGCTACTCAATTCTACATGACTCAAAATAGTCCGTGACTTCTCATATAAAACAGCACTCCCAAAAAGTTTATCTTGAACATAATCTGATTGTTTATTCAGCGTATTAAAATCTCGTATACTCCACTGTCTGCCGTCTGTCGTCTCCTTCACAGTGTACCGCAACATGTCTTTTTACCAAACTTACAGGCTCTGATTTAATGAAGATATGCGGTTGGGGAAGATGTAGCTTCCCCAACCACATGTGCTTTTATTAAAAAAATTACACAATACTTTCCACACGATTCCACATGATGTTTATAGTGGCCACGTCCGTCAGTCTCCAAAAATATAACACAAGTTGTAATATCCACAGCAAAATCTACTCACAACAGTTCCACCATCCACCAGTAGAGGTCCCAATCACATCTGACGTGGATTCATGATCCGCTGCATCTGGAATTCATTAACGCTGTGTGTATATATTCACTGTCCCCAGCGCTGCCCTACTGCCAGTTTCTCTGGATTACTCCGCTTGATTGCTGATTTGGATATGTTGCTGCTGCCTTTCTGTTTTAAGCTCTCCATTTTTATCACAGCAATATGAGGTGAGATGTTTGTGGGTGCACACTGAGAAAAGTCGCACAAGCCGTGTTTATATTTGTGTCATGTAAAGCCCATATCTGTGTGAAAGAGGATGTGGTTGGAAAGGCCTCGGCTGTTTTCAGTGCGGCACACAGGGAGAAGATTTAACACATACGCACGCATGCACACAGTCATTCAACACCTTTCAAAATAGACCCTTTTTAGAGCATTTTCAAAATGTCAAAAACAGTCCCATCATCACGGGACGTAACTGCATGAACGCCACAGATACGCACAAGCAAACACTCGCACACAGAGAGAGAGCGAAGCACTCACGGTGAAGTCGAGGTCTGGGAATAGCAGGAGATCTTGAAGAGGATCTTCTCTGAGCTCAGGTTCAAGCTCTGAAATCACAGACTCATAGTCCAGAGGGTCGATCAGTTTGGGCTTCTCCTGCTGGGAGACACAAAGAAAAACATAGCATCATCACTTTCCACAAGGACTCATTTTAAAATTTGTACTGAGTGTTAAAACTGTTTAAACAGGTCATATGATGCGATTTCATGTTTTCCTTTGTCTTTGGAGTGTTACAAGCTGTTTGTGCATATACAAGATCTGTAAAGTTACTAAGACTGTCCACACTTTCCTAAAACGCCTCATTCAAACACATCCCACATGTCTACGTCACTGTGTGGGAAGATCTGCATTACACCGCCCAAATGTTTACGCAAAGAAAAAAGGTGTAATTTTATTCTCGCTGTAGTATAGTTTTTGGGGAGACGCTGTGTTTCCAAATATGGTAAGGGATGTAACACTTCCGTCACATGCTTGAAGTATTCGTCCAATCACAATGCATTGAATAGCTGGCCAATCAGAGCACGCCTCGCTTTTCAGAGAGGAGCAACAATAATGTACGATATGTGGAAAGTAATGTGTTTTTTCTAAAACTGAGTAAACAAATTACCTTACACCAAATACACAAAATAATATGATTTTTAGCAACATCGTATCACCCCTTTAAATGCATCTTTGTATGTGCTTGCATCATCTTCGATGATGTTGAGTGTAAAATTAGGGTAACCGGCAACACATCATTGGTCCCTTTGAATCAGACTATTACTGACAACGATGCAACTAATGATCAACAGCTTTAAGTGGAATCAAACCCACTTCAGAATAAAGCTACAAGCATGGAAAACATCTTTCACAACAGGTGGATCTCTCAGCCAAATATGAACCTGAGACAACAATGTTTACAAGTGTTAAGATCCAATAGATTAACTGATAAAAGGACATGGGCGATACTCTTCCCAGATTTTACCCTGTAAACAGATAAACGTTTGTGCAAACAAACTGAACGGTAATGTTTTGTGTGTCCTGTAAAGGGTACTCATGTTGTCAATTCAGAAAGTACCCAGATGACACACTTATTTGGGGATTTTCTGTCATGCTTTGTGTCAGATCCTCTTCTGCTGTGTCAAGTTGATATTTTCAGGTCACTCCAGAGATGCTTGATTGGGTTAAAGTCTGGCCACTCAAGGACACTCACAGTGTCAACCTTAAACTACTCATCTGAGTGCTGATCGAACCTTCAGCCCAGTCTGAGGGCATTAGCTCTGAATCATGTCTTCATTAAGGATATTTCCCTCTACTCTGACCAGTTCCCCAGTCCCAGACTCTGAAAACCACCATCCTTCACCAGCAGAAAGCTATTGCACAGATGATAAGCAGTGCTTGGGCTCCTCCAAACATGATGCTTGGAGTTGAGGTTCATCAAACCACAGAATCCTGCTTTCCCGGCTGCTCAGCTGCGCGGCTAGATATAGAAAAAAACACTGTGCTATTGGAAATCCTTAAAGGGATAGTTCACCCAAAAAGTACAATTATGTCATAATTACTACAAATACACAATTACTACAGTACACAAATGAAGATATCTTTGATGAAATCTGAGGGAACTACCACGGTCAAGGCACAGAAACCTATTGTAGTTAGGACATTGGTAAAATAGTCCATGTGACATCAGTGGTTCAAATGAAATTTTATGAAGCTTCCAGAATATTTTTGGGCGCATAGAAAACAAAAATAATAAAAATTATTGAACAATTTCTTATCTTCCATGTCAGTCTTCCCCGCATGTTCACAATGACGCACAAAAAGTATTCTTGTAGCTTCATAAAATTACGGTTGGACCATTAATGTCACATGGTCTATTTTAATGATGTTTAATGATGTTACTATGTTTCTGGGCCTTGATCGTTGTAATACCCTTGCTGTCTATGCATGGTCAGAAAGCTCTTGGACTTCATCAAAAATATCCTAATTTGTGTTCTGAAGATGAACGAATGTATTACGGGTTTGGAACGACATGAACTATGCCTTTAATACATCTATTTTGTTTGTAGTCTTCTTTAGATCTGTACATCGAAACAATCTCGCCTCTGAGATGTGAGGTGGCTCGTTTGACTTTATTTATGCTCTCATATGCATCTTAGGTTATTTAACAGACACATACAGATATCATATTCTATCGACTGAATTTGCCACAGGTAGAGTCCAGTCAAGGTGTAGAAACATGTCAGAGCTGTGGCCCAGTTGTCCGTGCCTTAGGTCTTCAATCCTGCTCCTGGAGACACACTGTCCTGCAAAGTTTGCTTCCAACCTGCTTCAATGCACATCCCTGCGGTTTCCAAGCAATCCTGAAGAGCTTGATTAGCTGCTTTACTTAGGGCTGGAGCTAAACTCTGCTGGACAGTGGGTTTGCAGGAGCAGGATTGAAGACCCCTCTATGCTCATGACATGTATGCGGTTGGCCTGAGTTTGATCCCAGTCTTGTGAGGTCTTTTTCTGGTGCCAATCCTCGACTCTTCTCCCCAGCCGTTACTTATCAAATCTCTACTGTCTCTTTCCAGTGAATCGAAGAAAGACCAAAACATTCCAAACCTGTTCCTGGAGGATCACTGGGACTACAAACTAGAAATCAACCGATATTTAAGCATTTTACCATAATCGGATATCGTTTTTTTTTCACATACATAATTATACAGAGTATAACCAGCAGTGAAATGTGTTCGCTGTATTTGACCCATCTAAGTGCACACACACTTGGAGCAGTGGACACGGTTCACTCAGGAGATGCTCAGCACGGCCACCGCATGTAAATTACATCAAATTACAGAAACACGCTAAATTATATTAACATTTACTATAGAACCATTATTTCGCCAATAAACATCTCTATCAAAATTAATTATTTATTATCTCCGCAAGCGATCGCAGTTTGAGTATAGTTCTGTGTAAATAGATAAACCGCGCTGTCAGCTGTTTTCATAATTTAGAATGACAATTTTTTTTAATAATTCTGATATAACGTGCCAGTTAAGAAATGCAATAAAATACGATGTTTTGTTTGTCATAGCTTATTTCAATATTCCAGAGAATATTACTCAGTGAATTATTATTCACTTTTTAGTCTATTAAACAGCTTATAAACCTACTAAAACTGTAGTTTAAAATGAGGTTGATATGACTTCTGTCCTTTATTTTCTCCATTTGAAAACATTAGACATTATTTGCTTATTGTTAATATAAGTGTTGCTGATGATGCTTTTTATAAATAAAATGTTTTTATTGTTGTAATTTGAAGATTACATTTTACATGAAAATGTTAATTTTCAACAGTTTTTTGTTGTTGTTGTTAAGATGACTGAAAGTGAAGAATGGACTTACTTCACTCAGTTATTTATATACTTTATAACAGTAAATAAATATTGGTTCTGCATATCAGGTACATAAACGTGCAAATAATCGGTATCGGTTATAAAAATAAATATCGGTCGATCACTACTACAAACCCTAATTAAACACACCGGCTCCAGCTAATTAAGATCTTCAGGATCACTAGAAACTTTGGCTGCATTTACACTGGCACAAAAAAATCAGATTTTTTGCTCACATCTGACACAAATCAGAATTTGTCGCACACGTGTAAACACAAAATATCAGCACGATATCTGTTTTTTCATTATCTGATCAGGGCCACTTCCAAATGTGGATTTTAATCGGATACATATCCGGGATCTGGACATCTGACCAGCGTCTAAACACACATATATCCAATTCCCCTCAGAACTATGAGCCCCTACAATGTGAGAGCAACCTGTTTGGCCATAAAGACAGCTTTAAATGCCGGCGTGCTGTATGCGCTTGCATTTTATTGAGGCGGGAACTTTATATATAAGAAATTGCACAATATTCATGAGCAGGTTTTCAACCCTTTCCCCGTGAATTGTATAAACAAAATAGCTTCGGTATTAAAAGCTACATAATGAATGTAAATGCGAATTAATGTAAACACAGATATCGGATACCAGGGGTCCGTTCTTCGTACATCGCTTAATATATCTGAGATGATTTGAAAGATGCCGGATCTTCTAATCGTGATAACTGATCACTGGCTAATTTGGTTATTCAAACGAATTTACGTATTAGATTCAAATATCTGGATTAAGTTGTCTAAGATTACTGCGTGTTCCCCGAAACGAGCAGATGTATCGATACTCGAAACCACGATCAGCAATGCAGCGATTGGCTGGTGGCAAGACAGCAACGTAATGACATCATATCATTAAGAAAGTCACCTGACAAAAAACTTGACACATTTCTGGACCTTTATAAGGAAACAGCCAAATGAACAAAACTACAGAAATGTTATAATAGATAAAATAAATATGCACTGTTTTTAATTTATTTGTAATTTTTTACATGATTCCCAATTATTTATATTTATGATTTCTTGTACAGGCTTTATATTTTTACTTCAGTGTTGTAATTAGCAATTCATTTAATTTGATCTGTGAAACAGATTTGTTACGTGACAGCATTAATTACAGTTTCTTAAAGATCATATTATCTGCATCTCCTGCGCTTCATCAAGCCACATCCCATAATATCTGTCATCCCTCAAATTAATGCATGGCTCAGATTAACTGTACAGCACGTGTGTAAGACTAATACAATTATAAAATATTATTTCATTACTAATAAATCTTTCAGTGAGTAAATCTGGCTGTGTCTATAGTATTATAAACTACACAACATTGTTATCTTATTTTTGATTTATTATTAATTTAAATTATTATTATTTTAAATTATTGTCCCTGGACCAGCAGGGTACTCTTATAATAAAGTAGCGGTGGCTGGGACAGATTTTAAGTATTAATTCTGCTTAAAAGGATGCGATCTAATCCTGTTTACATGAAATAAGATGCTCTCGAGCAGGTTTGAGCAGCTCCAGGATGAGCTTCGAATAACCAAATGATCCAAGATCAGGTGAAATCATCAACAATCAAATCCAGCTAACTGAGTTAAAGACGTACGAAGAACGGACCCCAGTTGTGTCTAAAGTGAATGTAAACAGGCGGGCCATAAAATCGGATCTGTGCAAATGCAGCCAAAGCCAAGTCTGTTGGAGCTCAAATTGGGATGCTGGCCCTCCTGGAGCAGGATTGAGGACTCTTGGTCTATATAAATGGGAAACACCTGAAGACAATTTAAAGTGTCATAGTAAAGTTTCTGAATAATTACATTAATGTGACATGTCAGTGTTTTCTTTAAAAACAAATCACAAAGACATCACTTGGTCAATATGTCGCCTTAATTCAAGCACATGATTCAACTCATCAGCTCGTTAGTTGAGAAACCAAGACCTGAAACTGGTTTGTGAGACAAAGGAGACATTCAAAATGTGCCGTGACATTCAAATGAAGAGTTTTGGAAGGAAGTGTCTAATCTGATTTCACTTCTGGTCACTTGTAACCACTTCTTAACACCCACCTGTTTTGGTCAAGCTCAGAAACTGAAGCTATTCAACCCTGTTTCCAACATTATGGATAATACGTTTTCCCTTTCCTTTGTGGTAAAAAATATATAAGATCATCAGACTCAGAAGTGTAGCCACTTTAATCACAAACATAATGAAACACAAAGACTGATGACCAATAGGCCATAATTACAAATGACTCATCGTATAAATAACCAATGGGAGAAACTGTACACAGAGGGGAACTCCAACTGTTAGCTAAAACTACATTTTCAACAGTTGTACAAAACACAAACATTAACAACACGTGCCCTCCAAATCTTTAATCAAAACATGCCACTTCTCTGATGTACGAGGGCTGGGCAATAACGCAGTCAAATAGCCAGACTAGTTCAATCGGTCCCTCACATTAAATTACTGCAGCAATTACAACAATGATCAAGAACAATCATCCACACAATTCCTGATGGACAAAACCAAGTCCCCTTATGATTAATCATTGGTTGGTTAGTATGGGTGATGAGCAGCATCTGAAATGTCTGGAGCAGTTGAACCAGGTACCGTAACTCTGCTCTAAAAAGTTATTTTTTCAAACCAAACACTGAGTTGAGACTGTTGTGTGAGGAGGCTGGGTTGATTTGGCCCAATTTGGGTTGCTAATGGTTCATAATCAGTCCCCCAGCGGTGGTGGTTTGGGAATGTGGACGTGAAAGAGAGCACCATCTCACGCATGTTCAAACGCAAACAGTTCTCTGTGTGCAGATAGTATGACACCAATCTGACAGGAATATGCTTGGCAAATA
The DNA here is from genome assembly GCA_027564155.1 of Gymnocypris eckloni scoliostomus. Classification (NCBI taxonomy): domain Eukaryota; kingdom Metazoa; phylum Chordata; class Actinopteri; order Cypriniformes; family Cyprinidae; genus Gymnocypris; species Gymnocypris eckloni. Next base: position 28,851,239 of record CM050417.1, read on the forward strand.
ACAGAAAACTAATCGAACTTTGACTCGGTCTCAGTTGAGGAGTTGTAAAACTGGACCGGTGAGCGAGAAGATGACACTTAAGACGAGCCTATCCAGGTTCGATGCAACTGACTTCTGGATTTTTCTCCGTACTTCATCAGGAATTGCACTGTTAAACATTTTTTTCACAGAAATATATACATATATATAAAAATACATATAAGTACAATAAAAAATAAGAGAAATAAAAAAATTATTAAACTTCAGACCTCATGGTTGCGGATTTTCTAATATGCCTTTGGGATATGGTTATTTTTATTTCTCACATTTTTGTGATCACAAGCTAATTTTCACATAATATCAATTTAATAAAAGTTGTTTTCTCGTTATCTCTGATGTATAATAAACTACTTTTCATGCGATCTCGACATGACGAAATGCCATGTACTGTACCGTTTTTTATTTTTTTTTGCCGTTAAAGCGTCCAGCACAGATTATTATTGCACAAGTGAAAATCAGTATGGATTATTATTATTGCACAATGCATACAGTAGTAAACAGTATATTGCACGTCACTAAAATAGCAAATTGTATGTGTTAAATGAGAAGTAAACTCAGAATGAGGAGATAACTCAGCAGGTACAGAGGTTGGGAAAAGTAATTTTTCAGTATATTTGTGCATCTATGGATTGATATTAAATAAAATTTGATTGATGCTTTTGGCGCTTCTTATACAGCGAGTCCTGTGAAACAGTTCAAGTGATGGCAGTCAGTGCCAACAATATCCTGTGCTGTTTTTACAACCAGCAGAAGGGCTTTTTTGGCAGCTGTGGTACCAGACTGTCATGCAGTCAGATGCTCTTTATATAGCGCATCTGTGAAAGATGACCAACCACTTCTGAGGAAGGTTATCTCTCAGAGTTAGTCTTCATGGAAAGCAGAGGAAGAGGAAAGACCCTCTGTAATGCTAACTCCCAGAAACATAAAGTAACTCATGCATTTGAAATTAAATTATTTTAAATTACTAATTTTACTTGTCATGTAGGATAGGCTATCTGACTATACAGCTTCTGACCAAAACAGACGCGTGATTTCTCGTGATCATACTGCTTTATTTGCTCACAATTTATTTTAAGGTCCAATTCTTGCTATTAACAAACCAATAACTTTGGCCTCAATAAACTCCTAATCCGCTGCTTATGAATAGTTAGTGCGGTAGTTGTTAAATTTAGGTATTGGGCAGGATTAAGGATGTAGAATATGATCATGAAGAATATGTGCTTTATAAACAATAATAAACAGCCAATGTGTTAATAACAGGCATGCTAATAAGCAACTAGTTAATAATGAGAATTGGTCACTATACTAAAGTGTTACCCTTTATTTATTCAGAAACAGAAGTACTTAGTTTACAGTTACAAGTATGTGTACGTGTGTGTTCAGTCTCTGTCTGTTATACGTGTGTGTTCTCCTTTTTACTGAAGCATGTATTTCACCTCAACATCCCCATGCAGAGGATATTTAACATACACAATACATTTAATAATATACTATGCATGGCATCATGATGTAATCTGTAGAAAACACATCACAGTGCTTTGTCTTTCATTTAGTTTGCACTTTTCTCCAGAGAACACAAAACACCTAGAGCAATGGCAGTAGCCGATACTGTACTCAACCCTGCTCATAAGTACAGTTTAAAATGAGAAATATGTACAAGTCAGTAACGTTATCTTGATAAACAGTGGGTCAGGACACAAACCCTGCAGGGCCTACAGACCATGATGTCATTTCTCATTGACAAAGGCAATTCAATCTACAATCAATTGATTCCAACTGTTCCCACAGAACAGCAGAAAATACAGAGAGATCATCGATGAGACATTAGTCATTTCCCCAAATAAACCAGTATACACACATCAGCCATTGACAACAGCTTCCTGTGTCGCAGACCTGACGCTAATATCAGCACCTTCAGATACTAAACCAGCTTTAAACAGGAGAAATTCAACACCCCTGACAACGCAGTCGGACACATGTGCAATAACAAAACAGTAATCTCAAGATGAACCCATCAACGTCTGTGATACTTTTCATTTTGAATTATATAGAAAACCTACGTTTAAACCTGTTTCACAAGTTCACACTTACATATAATAAGCGGAGTACAGGTAATGTGTATTTGGCGTGCTGTCTGTGGAGAGGGAATGTCTGTCTGTCATTTAGCCAGACCCAGCGCGCTCCCCCCAGTGCTCCTCCCCGTGCTGGGGTAGGAACGGGCTGAAGGGGAGGAGTTGGGGTGGAATGACTAGAAATGATGAAGATAAGACTGCTTTGATTATTTATAGGGGTTCTCTCTCGTGCTGGTTGGATAGATGGTGTTATTACTGATGATGAATTGGCCGTGTTATTTATCTGTGAGTGCTCCCCCCGAAATGTATTAATAAAAAATCACTCTGTCAGTTTAAACTAAATTTGGCATATACATCTATAGTAAGAAAAGTAAAAGTAATTTTATTTGTTTAGTCATCCAGTTGATATGGTAGAAATCAATAATTCCCTAATTAATAACTAACTACACTCTTAAAAATAAAGGTGCTTTAAAAGGTTCCTCAAGCGATTCCACAAAGAACCATTCAGTCAAATGTTCTTTATAGAACCATCTCTTCCTTCTTTCATCACAAAGAAGCTGACACAGAAAGATTCTTCAGATGTTAAAGATTCTTAATGGAACCATTTGAACAAAACGTTTATTCTATGACATCGTGAAGCACCTTTATTTTTAAGAGTGTTGCCTAAATATTTTGACTGCATTATAACAAAATGTTTACATTTACAAATTTTTTTTTTTTTTTTACAAAATGTACAAATTACATTTTAAATAAATAAATAATATATAAAAACATTTTAAGTATACACCTTTTGCATACTGACCCGGCAAAACGTGAGTTTATAAAACAGTCATATTTGTCCATATTTTTTGTTTTTACCTAAAAACATATATCAGTGTTACGCGTCTGTTTCCCCAGTGACCTAGTTTGCCCCGTTCTGTTTAATTAGTTATTGTGTTCACCTGCCGACCCCTCGTCTTCTGCCCCATATTAGTTCCTGAGTTCTAGTTTGTCAGTTATTGTTTATGACTGCGTGTGTGTGCGCAGCTTGACTCCTGAGTATCCTCTCCTTGGATTATTATTAAAAGTCTGATTCATGATATTCCTCCTTTGTCGTGTGCATTCCTTGGCACCTCACGTAACAATCAGATCAGTAACTTCTCATTAATGAATCAATTTGCAAAAATTTTAAGGTTTTGAATGTTATCGTGGTTTACTATGTTATATATTCACCCCTTTTATTAATAAAAAACAAAACAAATTGAGATTCATTGAAATTTTGAATTATAAAAGAACTACAGATTTTTTTCTTGTTATGCTATAAAAAATGTTCAGCATTCAGATACATTTTATTTCAATATACCATTAGATGAAATTTATAAGAACATATAAACCGATAATTACCAGTATTATCTCCACTGGAATGAACTACATTTAATTACATTTACATTTTATTTTTGCAGTATATTTAGATTGTGACAGTAATATAAGAGTACATAATAACTGATAAATTAATTTAGAAAATTAGTCAGATTTGTGAACACACCTCAGGAAGAAAGTGGCTAGTGGTTGCTTAGGAACGATATCCACAAAAAATAATATCATAATCATCGTCATCAAGGCTTGAGGTTTTGGAGAACAAAAACAATCACTACTAGTAACATAACAGAGGAAAGTCTTTCTCCTTGGCAATACATATTACTGTCCATCAGCCAACGGCATGTATGTTAAAGAAACAATCAACACAGAGCTCATCTATAATTCACCAATTATCCTCAGCTCAGTGAACCAACAGCTTTCACATGCTTTATAAAAGAAATAAAGGGAACTGCCAGAGGACAGACATTTCTAAAAGCAAACAGAAAATAATTTGCAGCAAAATCAACATGTATCCTATCTAAACTGTACGAGAGCATCAGAAGTTGAATTAAGTTAACAAACGTTCAATAACTTCAAAATGCAACAGACTGACGGGAGCACAAACACAAAGCAGAGATAAAATATTACGTTCAGAAAGATGAAATACATACACAGCTCACTCGATTGCAGTTCGACCGCACCCGTCTGCTTTTTATCTTCTTCCGAAACGTGATTTTACTCTTAAAACTCATAATTATGCATGGGTTTGCACGCTGACATGCAGAGACCACGCAGAGTCGACTTTAGTGAGAGAAGCAGAACTTTCCTGAGAGCAAGTGAAACCTGTCAGATGGAGCACGTGGTCGGGGGGGAAGTAGACCTGCTTTGACATGTGACTTCAGCGGCAGAGACCGATGGAGAGCCACAATGACAGACATAAAACAGCTTTTCACGTATATACATAAAAAAGTGCATGGACACTCTTAAAAATAAAGGTGCTTCAAATGTGCTTCACAGTGAATAGAAGAACCATTAGAAGAACCATTTTTGGTTCCACAAAGAAGCATTCAGTCAAAGGTTCTTTAAAGAACCATCATTCTAATAATCTGAAGAACCTTCTTTCATCACAAAGAAGCTGACACAGAAAGATTCTTCAGATGTTGAAGATTCTTAAATGGAACCTTTTAGACAAAGCGGTTCTTCTATGGCATCGTGAAGCACCTTTATTTTTAACACATCTGCATTTTGGCTCACTTATACTGTCAGGGTTTATATGAGTCCAGATGTGTTTTTATGTATCAGAGAGTAGATGGAAGTAGTTGTGATATTCTACAGCAGTCCTTACAATCAGTGTACTGAAAGCTGTGTGTATTTTAGTGTGTGAGATAGTGATACTGTATATCCTCTGGCCAATAGAGGGAAGCAGGGATGATGTATTTTTGTAAGCCAAAACCCCAAAACAAGCTGCATTTTAGCACTTCCAGTTCCCTCATCCCAAGTCAATGGGGTTTTGGTTAAATGCTTGTCATAAGGATGTGGTGAACACAAGCTCAAGATATCTTCACAATTTATTCTCTGTCTTAAAATACATCAGTAATGCCCCCTTGTGTTTTTAATTTGTCTTCAAAAATTTGTCTTTAATTTCTCATTTAATTTGTCTTAAATGAGACTACAGGTTTTTAAAGACTTTAAACATCATCACATCTAACAGGTCAACTGACTCACTAGCACACTTTAAAGGTCTCATCTTGCTCTTGAAAACTATTCTAACAAACTTTCAGGAAAATTTACCTTAAATAAAAACTGGAACAGGTGCTTAATAGTTTGGTTATAGGTTAGCTTTGTACTTATTGTATTGCCGATTGTATTTAGGTTTTAAATTAGAATGATACAATTTTGTTGGCCACAGAGATTTTTTTTCTGCAATAACCCAAAAACCAATGGAAAAGTCCAATTGGGTTTTTGTCCAGGGAACCACGGTGATGCTCACTTATGGGATGGCCAACAAAACTACATCATTACTGCTGCGGTCTATGAAAAAGACAATATTTGGCCACTTTGAGATTTATAGGCATCAAGAAACAACCCTATCTGATTGGCAGAAGTTGTAGTCCCACCTTTTACATTTCAAAATGTATTGACAGTGTACAACGCAGGTGTACAGGTGGTAAAGTTAGGTCATACCAGAATTAATTTACCCTGAAATTCATTAGCTCCGCCCAACAGCAAGGCCACATTTTTGTATGATTTTGTGAAAAGTGCATGCAGTTAACTTTAAAATACTTCACCAAACTTGGTCAACATATATGCCAAGACGCTGCAGATGATAAATCACGAAAAAAAAAATTACATCTCCAATGGTTTTGCCATGGCATGGCAATACTTTTATGGTGAGAAAAAAGAAACAGGACTTGTTACATATGTTCTGCATCAACTGAGTTATGTTTGCACCGTGAGGCTGATCACATGCATGTGATTGATTGTTGTGTGCCACTTACAACAGGCAACAATATCAAAAAGGGTCCTCTGATTTCAGTTTCAATACAGTTTCAATACAGTCCATAAGTGAGATGCAAGATGGTACTTGTTGTGCTTTTAGAGACTAGAGACTTGTCTTTCGCGACTGACCAATCAGAATCAAGCATTTCAAAGAGCCATGTAATAAAAATTATTAACACACAAGTCATACATTATGAGGCTCTGAACTTTTCAGCATTTTTTTAGGTTTACTTTGGGGAATAACATCTGCAGCTCAAGGCTTCTGTTCTTCCTTACGACATTGCTTTAGTCTTCTTTGTTTTACACAGAGCTGATAGTCACAGTGTTAGCTGTGTCAGTGAAACACAGCAGACTTCACTTCCTTACTTTAATGGTAAAATTGCTACTTATTTCATGTTAACCCATGTTCATTTAGACCATTAACACCACTCTCAAATGCTTTTTCTTCAATAGGGCATGGCCTAAATACACACACAACTTTCGCTGTCTGTCATTACTCTGCCTACTCTCTCTGTCTGCATGTAAGCTGTGTTCACTTTTTACACTTCGAACCATCTTTGACACATTAATTTTGACTGTATCGGCTGTGTGCACTTATAGCTTACTGATAGGATCAATCAAGCAGCCAGACAGACACCACAATGTTTGGGTGTTCTACATGTGGCTGGTGGCGGTCGATCATAGGGTAAGTGCGGATGAAGTGTGATTTGTGGGGCATGGGGAGATTGTACAATTCTAGCTACAGGAAATTAGAAAAATGGACATTTGGCATTAAACAATCCAAATGATCATGTTTTTCCTCGGCCCACATATTGCCTGGTCTCCACTGATACTGCAGCTATTGATATTGTTTACTCAACATTTAAACTGCCTGGTTCAGTGTTGGCTGTAAGTGGACATCAGAGCACTTCTGAAACCCTCCACCTCCCCCAGCTCCACCTGTCTAGATCCAATATGGGATTTATGTATGCTATTCAGGAAACAACAGCATACATACAAGCTTATAGCAGCATGGCTCTGCAGTAAGCATTATATAGGACAGCGCTTCTCAAAGTCTGGACTCTGGTCCGCATCCGGACTGGGAGGGAATTCAATCCGGACCCGCCACCACTTCGTATTTCAAACGCACTCGTATCACTCAGACCTCCATATGGTGTGCGTGGCACACACACACACACACACACACACGGGTGCATGGACCAGTGTTGTAGTGTTTACAGACTCTTTTGCTCTTGTTTTCAGACAAAGCACATAGCAACTAGCGACATTTTGGATAAACCTTAGCTTTCATTCAGTGGAATAATGTCACCGGTTTCGCCTCGCGAGCGCGAGGTTTCGCCCACCCAATGCAGTCTTTCTCCAGCGGCAGAGTTAACAGCGTATTCAAAGAACCGAACCGCAGCAGACTTGTGAATGAACAAGTACAAAACAGCATTTCCAAAAACCTATCACTGTTGACTGTCTGGCATATGAACATGAATGTAGATCGTCTGTAAAGGGTTGAAATATGCACATAGTTCGGACGTTTGTGCTCCATGAAATATCAACTTAAAAAATATAATTAAATATTTTGGCAATTCAGTTGAAGGGACTGCAGGTTACATTGAAGTACTATTTCAGAAACATAAAATATGTAGGTCTAAATGAGAACTGTTTTATTGTGCATTTAGTTGTATAAAAATGCAGTACTGTTGAGTAACCCTTATGAAAAATAACAGTGGTTTTATTATAATAAAGGTGTAGTAACCAAATTTTTTTTTTTGCATATTGATTACAATTTATCTAACCACTTTTACTACAATGAAAATACCATGGTTAAACTATGGTTAGTGTAGCAAGGCCATGGTTAATTTGTGGTTATCATGGTTTAATAGTAACCAATTTTTATTATTATTTGTATAAAACCATGGTTAATTTTCGTAAATGCAAGTACAACCTGATGATGTCCTAAATATGATAATTAAGTGTATATCAAGTTGAATTGTTATATAAAGTTATAAGCATGTTTATAAAAAACTAGTTTTGTAATAACAATTATTTCGGACCTTTTGACGTTGATGATAATTCCGATTTGGACCTTTAAATGTAAACTTTGAGAACCCTTTATATGGGACATTAACATTATCATATCAATTAACATTCTAAAACTATATATAATTGCGGTACATACATTCAGTAATTACTCTTTACTTAAAAGACATAGCAGGGTTCTTTGGAGATGTGATATTCCAGAAAGCCTGATTGATCAGTTCTTAAAGAAGCATGTCAAAATTATTCAGGAAAGTACGTTTTAGAAGAAATAGAAGCACTTGGGGGAAGATTGTAAGGAAACTTATTTCATAGCACAATCTGACCTTCATGTTAAGCTTTCCTTTTGTGAGTTAGTTTTACTAGAAAAAGAGTTGGAGAAATACCAATCAAGTGTATCATAGCCAGCTAATCTATGAAAAGCGTCTGTTTTCCACACAGGAACTAGTACTATAGCCAATGCACAGTAAACTCTTTCTAAGGTACATATTTACAAAATATAGACTCGTTCAAAATGATAGAATCCAGAAGATGATATCCTCTCCTCATTCCCTGCATTGCTGGGCATTTATTTTAACTTGACAATATACATTCTCCCAAGATGAAAACCTTCAGAGGATAATAACTTCATCCAACCTTTAACACTCTTGAGCAATTTTGAGCAATTTTGAACAGCATCACTCAACACTTTAAAAACTTAGCACGATGAATAAATGACATTGATAAGATTTGAAAATAAGTTATATTTTTAGGCTTTTTAAACCTTTGCAGTGTCAAAGAAAACAACCAGTTATCTTGAATGTATATTTGCAGTTCTGTGGCTGAAATGTAAATCATTTTTTTCTAAACGCCCTCTTAGAAGAACAGAGTAAAAGGAGAAAAAAGCTAATCAAAACGAATGAAGGCATAAGTAACTCCAGATGCAGAGCTGTTTTCAGGCTTGTTTTTTATTTTTCTGTTGACCTACATGGAAAATCCCGCAGCAGTTGACATGTATTCCTACTCATTAGTCTAAGAATGAGCCATATCAACTTAAACATAGTAAATGAAACGCAGCGTAAGTCACTTTCTTTGCCTCGCTCTCTCGTGACCCCAGATCTCAGATCAGTCTCTCAGTCCCTACAGACATAAGCACAGCTGTTGCTCGGTTTTTCCCAAAGATCCCAGCATTTTTCCAGGAGTTTCAGTTCCCATGTGTGCCTGCTGCACGACTTCTTCCGCTCTCTGTCTGTCAGAAACAGATCAAACCCCACTCCAGCTCTTTTCTAAACCTCTCATGCACACACAAAACTAGATCTTCACTAGATGGACATATATGTGAAACAATATAATGAGGAATGCACTAGCATATTCTCGTTTTATGTTACAGAACTGCCATTGTTTCCACTGTTAAACACCACAAATGTAATCAATGAAAATACATTGCCCTGTTCTGCATTCTGCACTTAATACATCAGAGATCATATAACGTCTGTTAGCATAATAAAGCTAATTACACTTTGGATCATTAGGTATTGTCACGAATCTGGTTGCCATTTCACCGCATGGACTCTTGCACCACACTACAGCTGCACATCACTCCACCTCAGACTACAACTCCTATCATTCACTGCACTTACGACACACACATTCCCATCCACCATTGCACCAATCACACAGCTGTCACCAATCACTCATTAACCCTGATTGTCTCACCACACCTGCACCTCATTCACACACACACACATATAAGCAGCACACTTCCTTGCACTCACCGCAAAGTCTTGTTTAGCCCCATCTGACATTTCCGAGCGTTTCCCCCAAGTGTGTTTCTCTGTTTATTACCTGGACTGTTTTTACGACTCTGACCGTTTGCTGCCTGCCTTTTGACCCTGCCTGCCTTTTGATATCTTCTCTGTCTGCTGCCTGCTCCGACCTTTGCATTGCCCCTGTTGCTGATTCTGCCTTGCCTTCATTACACCTGTTGCTGTCTCTGAACCTTGCCTGTCTGACCTCCTCTTATATTAATAAAGCTGCATTTGGATCTAACGACACTGCCTCTTCATTACAGAAGACTTCGCCAAAAAATGGATCCAGCAGTGAAGATGATGTTTCTCCGCCAAGGTACACATTCCATTGAGGACTATGTTGTGGATTTTCTCGAACTGGCACACCTGACTCATTCAGATGAAATATGCTTAATGATATTTTTTCAAGGGGGCTTATCTGAACCTCTCAGTTCAATCATGCCGCTGCATGATCCTAACTGGACGTTGGAGAAGTATATTGACATAGCACTACAGCTGAGTGGCTCTCCTTTTACTGTGGGTGCCACGGAGGAGGAACGCGACGCTGCACTCACTCAGGAGAGGACGCCCGCACCAGAGCACGCTCACAAAATGGCGGCGACAATGGAGTCTGGTCGCAAAATGGTGGTCACAACAACACCCCGTCATGTCATTGCTACCAGTCACGAGTCAAGCCAAGTCACAGCTGATAGTCACGGGTCAAGCCAAGTCACCGCTGCTCTACCTGAGCCTCATAAAATGCCTGTTGCATTTCTTCCCCTGTTGCAAAGTCGTGTGTTTATGGTGTATGTGCTTTTGTGCTGAGGTGTTTTTCCTGTTCTCACACTGTACTCCCCAAGGAGCATAGTCTAGGGGTTACTTTTTTTCTCCTCACCTTCCTCATGTTATGCTGTATTTTTCTTCCCCTGTCTACTTACATTTCACTACTGATTATACCCTGTATGATTGTGTATGTGACAAATAATAAAGAACCTTGAACCTTGCCAAGCCAGAGCCTGCTCGCGTCATGTCGACCACGCCTGCGGATGCGCCTCTTTGGCCAGGACTGATTGCTAGTGTGTTGGACCTACCACTGGTGTCGGTGCGAGCAGCTGGCATCCCCAGGTCCGCAGCAGAGTCCGCTCCAGAGGCCGCTCCGTCCCAGGAGCTCGCAGAATCCACTCCAGAGGCCACTCCGTCCCAGGAGCTCGCAGAGTCCGCTCCAGAGCCTGTTCCATCCCAAGAGCTTGCAGAGGCCGCTCCGATCCAGGAGCTCACAGAGGTCGCTCCAGAGGCCGCTCCGATCCAGGAGCTCACAGAGTTCGCTCCAGAGGCCGCTCCGTTTCAGGAGCTCACAGAGTCCGCTCCGTCCCAGGAGCTCACAGAGTCCGCTCCAGAGGCCCTCCGTCCCAGGAGCTCACAGAGTCCGCTCCAGAGGTCGCTCCGTTTCAGGAGCTCACAGAGTCCGGCTCTCTGGGGCCCCTGCTGGTCCCGTCCGGCTCTCCAGAACCCCTGCTGGTCCCGTCCGGCTCTCCAGAGCCCCTGCTGGTCCCACCCAGCTCACCTTCGTCTATGCTGGCCCCGCCCAGCTCACCTTCTCCGCTGTTTCCGTCCAGTTTAGCGCTTTCCGAGCGCCCCCGAGACTCAGCGCCTCCAGAGCACCCCCTCGAGGTTGTGATCTTCCCCAAGGAAATTGTTTTGGGGGGGCCACCTGCCTACCGACCCACGGAGTCCCCTGATCCATCATGGCTGCCCGAGGCCCTGGATCTTCTATGGCCACCTAGAAAACTCCCTACCTCGGTCCTTGAGACTATATGTGCTCTCTCTGTCTCTTGTGTTTCAGTTTCCTCTAGGTCCCAGTCTCTGCCGTGGGTCTCTGCTCTGCCCTGGTGGGCGCCTGTCTCGTCTGCTCCGCCTTGGTGGGCGCCTGTCTCGTCTGCTCTGCCCTGGAGGGCGCCTGTCTCGTCTGCTCCGCCCTGGAGGGCGCCTGTCTCGTCTGCTCCGCCCTGGAGGGCGCCTGTCTCGTCTGCTCCGCCCTGGAGGGCGCCTGTCTCGTCTGCTCCGCCCTGGTGGGCGCCTGTCTCGTCTGCTCCGCCCTGGTGGGCGCCTGTCTCGTCTGCTCCGCCCTGGTGGGCGGCTGACTTACCCAGTGTCACTTCACGTCTCTGCGGTCTCATTTGCCCTACATGGACCTGGCCCTCCGTTCCCTCCCCCGGTTCCACCTCCACTCCACCGCGCTCCTGGATTGTTCCATGTGTGAAGCGTCTGGAAGCCGCTCTTTGGGGGGGGGGGTCTGTCACGAATCTGGTTGCCATTTCACCACATGGACTCTTGCACCACACTACAGCTGCACATCACTGCACCTCAGACTACAACTCCCATCATTCACTGCACTTACGACACACACATTCCCATCCACCATTGCACCAATCACACAGCTGTCACCAATCACTCATTAACCCTGATTGTCTCACCACACCTGCACCTCATTCACACACACACATAGCCCCGTCTGACATTTCCGAGCGTTTTCCCCAAGTGTGTTTCTCTGTTTATTACCTGGACTGTTTTTACGACTCTGACCGTTTGCTGCCTGCCTTTTGACCCTGCCTGCCTTTTGATATCTTCTCTGTCTGCTGCCTGCCCCGACCTTTGCATTGCCCCTGTTGCTGATTCTGCCTTGCCTTCATTACACCGGTTGCTGTCTCTGAACCTTGCCTGTCTGACCTCCTCTTATATTAATAAAGCTGCATTTGGATCTAACGACACTGCCTCTTCATTACAGGTATGGTACAGGAACATCTGGACTGAGCTGTCTTAGATAGTTGTGTTTCATTGAAAAAGTAGCAAACACTTTATTTATATAGTGCTTGTTACACACGCTATAGCAATAACAATAAATTATGCATAATTACATGCAACTAACCTTAACCCAAACCCTCACCCTAACCTAACCATATAGTAAGTACATGTAGTTAATTAATGTTACTCAGTACTTCAATGCATAACTACACCACAACAAGGACACCTTAAAATAAAGTGTAAAAAGTACATATAATAATGCTAAAAAAAAACACAGAACTACTGTAATTTGTTGGTGACACTTAATATATACTATATAAAACTATTATAAATCACATAACTCATTACAGCTAACCAAGTAATGAGAGAAGTTTATGCAGAACGTATGGACTTTATTTCAGAAAAGCGGACACAAAAGAAGAAAGATGGTAGAAAGTTCAATTAGAATAAAGTTTGTTTAGTTTTTTTCCATTTAACCATGTTTTATTCTTGCTTTTGTATTGTATGTGCTATAAACATAGACATGTAAAATGTTGTAGTATATCAAGGACCGAATCAGACAAATCAAGATTCGATCAAAGCATGGTTGAAACATGAGGAGCCGAATTCCACAAGACAACAGCAGGAAGTCATAAATCAGACCCCTAGGTCCAGCCCGTCTGAATACAGCCTGCAACATCAAAATCAAAGGAACACTTAATGATAATTCCCATGCAGGAAGGAGGCTATCAAATTTGGTAATACATTTGAGTAATAAATATTAATAGTCAAAGAGATGCAACATGTGACCATTCTGATAGAAATCACAGCTACAGACTTTCTTAGATTGACCCCCGACCAGGCTTCGAGGACAAAGGCTGAAATTCCTGGGTTCACAAAGACTGTAGAATCATCTTAAAAGACTTTCATTCTCATTGTTAATGAAACTAATAATTTCTATGCATAACTGCATATTATGTATGTGACCCACAAATTTGACTATCCTTGTTTTAATCATTGTGTTTGTCGTGCTTTTAATTAGTATTGAATAGCGTAAGCCTTAAGGGTTAATGTCATGTTTGGTATGTATGAGTTCGATAGTTCTAGCTTGAAACGTTTCTTTTGATTGATTTCCTGTCAAATGTATCATATTCTGGTTACAGAAATCACATCCGAAAGGATACTTCTCAAGAATATGTAAAATTCGGTCAGTGTGACTGACCATCATGACATGATGATTTATTGATTGGGTGGAACAACAAAGCAGCAGCCGCTCCAGCATTGGATCTAATTGGTCAAGACAACCATTGGGAGGTGTCTAAAAGCCGAGGTTAAATACCCAGGACACACTTCTCCTCTCTCTCTTGAATTCCTCTCTCTCCTGAAAATGCTCTCTCTCTCTCTGGAAAAATTAACTCTCTTGAAAATGCCATCTACAAGAACTCTCTCTAACTCTCTCGTGGAGCGCCATGTGCTCTGACCCACAAGCCATGATGAGAAGAAAAGCCACCTAGTCTCTTTACATCCTTTTATTCTTTTACTTTAGTTTATTTTCTTTCCGTTGAGTTTGTGTGCTAAGTTACGTTTGCCAAAGACAACCAGCCTGAAAACTCTGCAAAACCAGCCAAGAACCAATGCCCACTTCAACGACTCCTGAACTCTAAGCCAATCAGCGACTTCGGAGAAACCCTTTCCTGCATAGGAGGACAAAAAGGGAATCCTTAAACACAAAAACAACGCAAGTACAAACCCCAAGATTCTGTCACGGTTCATGGGTTCCCGATCCCATCCTCACCGTGTCTTGTCTGTGTGCGTGTGCGTATGTGTGAGCAGGTGTCTGTGGGTGTGTGTGATTGAGGCTGATTCGCTCCAGCTGAGAGTCATCACCGTTGGGCTATATCTGTTCCTGTCACGCTCTCTCCTTTGTCAGATCCTTGCAGTGTTTGCGGTCGTCGTTTACGGTCCGTTCTGGTTCCGCTGATTCCTGAGCCCTGCTGCTTCCTGACTCCGATCGCCGGACCTTGGCTGCCCATTGCTTCCCGCGCTACCCGCCTCAGCCCCTACGGAAAGCTCCGCATCTGCCTCACGGAAAGCTCCGTTTCTGCCTCACGGAAGCTCCGCCTCTGCCCCACGGAGCTCCGTTTCTGCCTACGGAAGCTCCGCCTCTGCCCTACGGAGCTCCGCTTCTGCTTACGGAAGCTCCGCCTCTGTCCCACGGAGCTCCGTTTAGTTTCTCGCTGTGTATTACTTCTGTAATAAACTCTTTTTTTCCGCAACTGAATCCTCCCGTCTTCATTGTGACAGAAGGATCTGACCAATCTTCATGGATTCAGCGGAGACTCGTGGTTTGCAGGAACTGCTAGCCGGTAACAACGTTCGTATGGATCTCCAGGAGGAGAATATGCTGAACACCAGACGAGCTGTGCAGGCGTTAGTAGCGCAGGTGTCCGAGCTCACTACCCAGGTACAGTTATTAAGATCACCCGCTGCGCCACCCACACCGCCTAGTTTTTCCATCCCCGGGAACCACAGCCCTCAGCACGAACCGAGACTCCCGGCGCCGGAGATGTATGCCGGAGATCCTAACCTCTGTAGAGCGTTTCTGACGAAGTGTTCTCTGTTTTTTTCGCTCCAGCCACTGACGTTTGCCACAGAAGTTTCCAGAGTGGCACTAGTGCTTACGTTGCTGTCAGGAAGGGCAGCATTGTGGGGAACGGCGGTGTGGGAGAATCGCCATCCCTGTTGTTCCTCGTTCCACTCACTCTCTCAGGAGATGAGGAGGGTGTTCGATCGCGCGCTGGTCGGGCGCGAGGCAGCGCGCATGCTGGCCGACCTCCGCCAGGGGGAGCAGTCCGTTTCTGATTATTCCATCCAGTTCAGGACCCTGGCGGCAGAGTGTGAGTGGAACGAGAAGGCGCAGTGGGACATGTTCCTGCATGGGCTGGCCGACCGTATCCATCAAGAGATCGACGTGGTGGAGTTACCTCTCGGGTTGGACGAACTTGTGGATCTGGCCTTACGCGGATGCACGGCTTCAGCAACGCGATCTTCGTGGTCGACGCAAGTTAACACCGAGATATCCTTTCTTCGACACCGGCGATACGGTCGGTCACTCGTCGGTTGACGAACCCATGCAGGTGGGTAGAGCTCGGCTCTCCCGGGAGGAGAGAGATCGTCGGAGGACGAGGGGTTATGTTTGTACTGTGGCGCGGCTGGCCATTTCCTGGTGAAGTGCCCGTAAAGACCAGGCCCGACAGTAGGTCTGAGGCTACTGTCGGGTGGGGTATCTCTCAACAAAGCCTCATCCACCACCCTCCTCCCGGTGAGGTTGCAATGGGCGGCCGAGCGACATGAGGGACGGCGCTGCTAGACTCCGGAGCCGAGGGTAACCTGCTGGACATTTCCTGGCCCAACTCCTTCACATTCCCTTGATTCCCCTCCGTCACAAGATCTCTGTCAGCGCCCTTAATGGACAGTCACTTCCTCCGATCAGCCTCTCCACGGTACCCATCACCCTCGTCACCTCAGGCAACCACTCTGAGACCATCACGTTCCTTGTCACCCACTCACCCCTGGCCCCGGTGGTGTTGGGTCACCCTCACTCAACACAATCCTCGGGTGGATTGGGGTCGTAACACTGTGTCGGAGTGGAGTCGAGCCTGCTATGCCTCTTGTCTTGTGTCTGCTGGTTTTTCTGTGTCTGGTTCTGTGTTGCAGGATGAGATGGGGAGCCTGTCTAACGTGCCCGAGGAGTATCTCGACCTGAAGGAGGTGTTCAGTAAGTCCAGGGCCGCTTCTCTCCCTCCTCATCGTCCCTACGACTGTGCTATAGACTTAGTACCAGGTATGTCTCCGCCTAAGGGCAGATTATACTCGCTTTCGGTTCCGGAAAGGGAGGCCATGGAGAAATATATTTCTGATTCTCTGACAGCCGGGTTCATCCGCCCCTCTTCTTCTCCAGCGGGGGCAGGATTTTTTTCGCTGAAGAAGGATGGTTCTCTGCGACCTTGTATTGACTATCGGGGCTTGAACAACATCACGGTAAAGAATACCTATCCTTTGCCGTTGATGTCTTCAGCCTTCGAGAGGTTGCAGGGAGCATCCATCTTCACCAAATTAGATCTTAGAAACGCCTATCATTTGGTTCGCATAAGAGAGGGGGATGAGTGGAAGACCGCGTTTAATACCCCCAGAGGGCATTTTGAGTATTTGGTTATGCCTTTCGGGCTCTCTAACTCCCCCGCGGTCTTCCAGGCACTCGTCAATGACGTGTTGAGAGATATGGTCGATCAGTTCATATATGTCTACCTGGATGACATATTGATTTTTTCTTCTTCTCTCCAGGAACATGTTCAACACGTCAGGCGAGTGCTCCAGAGGTTGTTGGAGAATGGGCTTTTTGTCAAGGCGGAGAAGTGCGCGTTCCATGCACAGTCGGTTCCTTTCTTGGGTTTCATAGTGTCGCCGGAGGGAGTTCGCATGGATCCTGACAGGGTTAAGGCTGTGGTAAATTGGCCAACCCCTGATTCCCGCAAGGCCCTGCTGAGGTTTCTGGGGTTCGCTAATTTTTACCGGCGTTTTATTCGCAATTTCAGCCAACTAGCCGCTCCTCTGACTGCCTTGACCTCCACCAAGATGACGTTCAGGTGGTCGAATGCAGCCGAGGCCGCATTTACCAAACTCAGATGCCGCTTCGTTTCGGCACCCATTCTCCGGGCCCCTGATCCCACACGTCAGTTCGTGGTGGAGGTCGATGCGTCAGAGGTGGGGGTAGGTGCAGTGCTATCCCAACGGGCCACCTCGGACGACAAAGTGCATCCCTGCGCGTTTTTTTCCCATCGACTGTCCCCTGCCGAACGCAATTACGACATCGGTAACAGAGAGTTGCTGGCCGTCAAGCTAGCGTTGGAAGAATGGCGTCACTGGTTAGAGGGTTCGGGGGTTCCTTTCATAGTTTGGACCGACCATAAGAATCTTGAATATATTCAGTCCGCCAAACGTCTTAACTCCAGGCAGGCTCGTTGGGCACTATTTTTCGGACGTTTTGATTTTTCCATCTCCTATCGGCCGGGTTCTAAGAACATCAAGCCCGATGCCTTGTCACGCATTTTTGACATTTCGGACCGCCCGGTGTCTCCCGAGTGCATTATACCTGAGAGATTGGTTGTCTCTGCAGTCACTTGGGAGATCGAAACGAAGGTCCGCACGGCCTTGGAAGGGGTAACGCCTCCGCCTGGATGCCCAACGGGCCGGTTGTTTGTGCCGGAGGGGTTACGGTCCAACGTCATCCAATGGGGTCACTGTTCCAACGTGGCTTGTCATCCAGGAATCGGTCGCACCATGTTTTTGATTAAACAACGATTCTGGTGGCGGGCCATGGCTCGCGATATCCGAGAGTTTGTTTTGGCCTGCTCAGTCTGTGCTCGGGTAAGACTTCCAATCGACCTCCAGAGGGGTTACTTCAGCCGCTGTCAGTCCCTTCGAGACCCTGGTCCCATATCGCGCTAGATTTCGTTACTGCCTCCCACCCTCCCTGGGTAATACGGTTGTTTTAACCGTAGTGGACCGGTTCTCGGGCCCATTTTATTCCCTTGCCCAAATTGCCCTCAGCCAAGGAGACAGCGGCTACAGTAGTTGATCACGTCTTTCGCATTCATGGCCTCCCGGCAGACGTGGTTTCCGACAGGGGTCCCCAATTCGTGTCCAAATTTTGGAGAGAGTTTTGTCGACTACTGGGGGCGACTGTGAGTTTGTCTTCTGGGTTTCACCCTCAGACCAACGGTCAGACTGAGCGGGCCAACCAGGATCTCGAGAGGGTGTTGCGATGTTTGGTCACTCAGAATCCCACTTCCTGGTGTCAGCAACTTTCATGGGTTGAGTACGCTCACAACTCGTTACAGGTGTCGCCCACGGGCCTTTCGCCGCTTTGAGTGTAGTTTAGGTTACCAGCCACCTCTTTTCCCTAGTATGGAATTCGCGGTCCCTCTGCTCACGCCTTCGTCCAGAGGTGTCACCGTACCTGGACGAGAGCCCGAGAGACTCTCCTCCGGTGGGGCGTGCACCAAGGCTAAGGCTGATCGCCACCGGTCGAAGCCTCCCGTCTCACGTCGTTGGTCAAAAGTGTGGCTTTCTACCCAGAACATTCCGCTCCGATCCGTGTGTAATAAGTTGGCTCCCAAATTTATTGGCCCGTTTCCTGTCACTAAAATTATTAGTCCGGTGACAGTCCGCCTCAAACTCCCTCCTGCGTACAGGAGAATTCATCCCGTTCCATGTTTCCAAAATTAAACCCGTTTTTCGGTCTCCCCTTAATCCGCCTACTCCGGTTCCTCCCCCGCCGCGACTCGTAGATGGGGAACCCACCTATTCGGTCAATCGCATTCTGGACTCGAGGCGGAGGGGACGAGGATTTCAATACTTGGTGGACTGGGAAGGTTACGGTCCGGAGGAGAGAAGTTGGGTTCCGGCCAGGGACATATTGGATCACTCCCTTATTGATGATTACAATCAACAGGTAAGGTCGGCTGGGAGCGCCGAGAGGCGCTCCTAGGGGGAGGGGTACTGTCACGGTTCATGGGTTCCCGGTCCCATCCTCACCGTGTCTTGTCTGTGTGCGTGTGTGTGAGCAGGTGTCTGTGGGTGTGTGTGATTGAGGCTGATTCGCTCCAGCTGAGAGTCATCACCGTTGGGCTATATCTGTTCCTGTCACGCCTCTCCTTTGTCAGATCCTTGCAGTGTTTGCGGTCGTTGTTTACGGTCCGTTCTGGTTCCGCGATTCCTGAGCCCTGCTGCTTCCTGGACTCCGATCGCCGGACCTTGGCTGCCCATTGCTTCCCTGCGCTACCCGCCTCAGCCCTACGGAAAGCTCCGCATCTGCCTACGGAAAGCTCCGTTTCTGCCTCACGGAAGCTCCGCCTCTGCCCCACGGAGCTCCGTTTCTGCCTCACGGAAGCTCCGCCTCTGCCCTCTGAGCTCCGCTTCTGCTTACGGAAGCTCCGCCTCTGTCCCACTGAAAGCTCCGTTTAGTTTCTCGCTGTGTATTACTTCTGTAATAAACTCTTTTTTTCCGCAACTGAATCCTCCCGTCTTCATTGTGACAGATTCTTGCTGAGCTGGTGAAATTTTAATATAGATTTTAGCCTCATTGAAAAAGTCAATGCGAGTGTTAAATATGTGATTGATGGTTGTTCAGGTTAATGCAATTGCACATATTGCTGTAAACGTGGGATATCAAATTCTCATTCTCTTAATCTAATCCTTTCCTCACTTTCTCTCTTTCTGCAATGCGTGAATGTGTGAATGCTTGTATTCATGTGTAGATTAGTTTACATGTCTTAGAGTTATATAAATAAAGTCTTGTTTATATTGAAAAGAGAAATATCTTGTGTTTTGTGCTCATAAGTTAATGTCTTAATCTGTCGATTTTGTTACTGTGCTATTTAATAGTGTTTTCACTATATTTCGGGATTTTAATATCCAGTGCAGAGTTTGTTATACGGCTTGTTCAGTGAATCGCCGTGAAACAGTGAGTCTGTTCAAATTCCCTATAAAATCATTAATGATTCCCTTTGAGCTAAATTGACCTGTTTCCCTTATAACAATATATATATTATATGTTATCGTTACAATGTATAAGGACAGGCAGTGCTTTACAAATGATTTGTACATTTTGCAATGCACGCAAGATTCAGATTCTTGTTTAAAACAGTGCTTTATCAAATTAAATCTATAATAATGTTAAACTTTCATTGGTGCTCTTGTAGTAAAGGCACAGCGACTGGAGCAGATGTCCAGTATCACGGTTCATCCTGTTTATGTTCATGAGATTTCAGCTCATGATGACACATCTATTTAAATGTAGTTATCCAAATACAAAGAACAGGCCTCAGCACCCTAAACTTAGGAAATCCAACCTTATATACAGAGCTGAGTGATAATATAGTTACAGGCAGCTGAGATCTACTTACCATGACTTTATGTATGCAAAAAAGATTGAATCAATCAATTAAAAAAGAAACTAAACTGCTGAAAAAAATGATAATATACATACAACTACATACTAATACCAAATTCCATTAAATCAATGAGTGTTCTATGTCAGAGTTATAGTGGAATTTTGAGAGTGAAGAACTAAGCATGCAAATTCCATTCTGATTCCAAAATCAGCAGTTTTGAAATGTTTTAGAATTCTGGAAGTTTCCAGTAATTGCAGGTTTTTAATCAAAGTTTGGGAGTTAAGAAGCTCTGGTTACCATGACGATAACGGGTTCGCTGGTGACCATCCCCTCTTCCGGTGCAGTGATTTCCAAGAGAAGTTGTTCTTGCTGGTGAGAAAAGATGCGTGAATGATTTCTTCTCATTATGGAGTGTAGTAGACTGGTGGTACAGCCCATGCCTGAAGATCCCAAACCAGCATAGAGCTTCAGGAGATTCCAACCTGACGCCGAGTCCTCTGAAGAACCACTTCTTAGAGTGAACGCTAGCGTATTTAAACTGGTTCACAGCTAGGACTAATTTGGTGGAATCGAACGCAATACAACAAGGTCTAAGATCAGAATTAGACTAAAGTAAAGTCTGAAGATCATGTTTGATTAAGTCCGGTAAGTGTGTGTCCTCTCATCGTCTTCTCCTGCCTGGCCAGGTCTGCCTCTCTCCACACACACACATGCTCTCTCTCCTTCTGGAGAAGTGGAGAGCAGGAAACACTGACAACATTGTCTCACAGAGATCAGCTGCAGCTGTGCACAGCTGGATGCACCAATCAGCACCCGCCCTCCACATCAGCTGACCAGGAAAAAGAGCCAAAATCACGCTGGCAGTATACACACCCCACAGTCTGTTCCTGGACCCTCGCTCTCACATACTCCCATTTTCATTACCCCTTGTTTTCTAACATTTAGTGATTTTGCAGATGCTTTTGCAGACGCTTCTTCCACTCGGTTCTATTAGACTCGCGATTTATGAGAAAGGTTTAGGTTTATCTCTAAGTGAGTGAACTAATAAAATCATGTTGGGTTCTGTTTAGCAAATAGAGATGTGTCTGATTAGGTTGGTATGAACTATTAAACAGCTTAAGGCAATAGGATGAGCCTCAGATGCCAGGCAAACAGACCATCCCGTATTGACAAAGCATTGATAGTTGCTTAGGGTCTCGGTTTTGCGTGACACACTTTGAAACTTTTGCATTGACTACTGCACTATTGTTTGAAGCAGTTGCTGCACACACTGGTCTATTATTGTGGTAAGTTTCAGGATCAGGCCCCTAAACAGCACTCTGGTTGTGGTTGGTTGCTTTGCATGCCTGTCACAAGAATCTACCAGATTAAGTGGAGAATAATACAGACATTTTTTGACTCTTTCTTTGGAGATTCTAGGTTAGAGACACGCTGCTCTGTATGTATCTAGTCCTGTCATGAAACTCTAGATGGCACAATTTGGTTCTGTATTAGCTGTAATACTCCTGAAAGACTTGCAGCACGCTTCAGAAACCTTCCACTTACTGTACAACCTAATAGAAAAGTATCTGCAGCTGGAATGACATGAGTCATTGAGTAGTTTTTTTGTGTTGAAATATCCTTTTCTCAATGTATTTGTGTGTATGTGTTTATTTAAGAGTTCTAGATCTTTCTGCCATGTTTGTTGCTATGAATTTAGACCGTTTTGCAAGCTATCTGTATAAACCACACTCTGCAAAACACACATATGATATGAGTCAACTATGAAGCAAAATAACAGGTCATTTCACATGTTGGTCACTAAAAACAAAGCATTTGTTGACAAAATGCATTTACACTTGTACTCGCAAATGTTTACAATGTATTTAGCCGTTTAGTGTCTGAAAACTGCAAAATAATGTATGTGTGCGACACATGAGGTTACTTCTGTAAAACCTCAACACACAGGATATTGCACACCTAGCATAACTTCTGAGAAACAGAAACTAGGAGGCTATGTGTGTGTGTGTGTGTGTGCTTTTGTCAAGGTCCTGCAAGTCATGTGACCAACATAAGCACTCTGCAGTGCTGGCTGCATGACAGACTAATGTTAATTGCACTGCTTTTGTGCCATCTAGCGTTTGTCCATCTACGCCAAAAGAATTTAAATAATTTAGTTAGACTCAGAATCGGGAGATAAGTCATAATCAGTTTTAAATGAGGAAAACTAGCAAATACTATTTATAATTGATGTCTGTCCATCTGACCTGCCTACAGGAGAACCTGATGCATATATTGACTGTGCACATCATTCAACCATGCAAAGGTGTGAAATAATGCATGCAAAAGTTTTATTTGCTGTATAATAGTCGTATATATTCTTCTCTTTTGCTGTGCTGATTGTGAAGACCTCTATACATGCACACAGCTGGATTTTGGCTATAGGGGCATCACTTAACCAAGTAACCTGCTTCTATATAAAAAAAGTGTTTATTTGTGAATAAAATACTAAATTAAGACCTATTTGTTATATAAAGCCAACCTGTCGCTTCAGAAGACTTGGATTAAATGACTCGATTCATATGTATTAGTTTTACTATGTGTTCCTGTGTGGCTCAGTGGTAGAGCATTGCGTCAGCAGCGCAAAAGGTTGTGGGTTCGATTCCCAGGGAACACACTTATTAATGAAAATGTATAACCTGACTGCAATTGTAAGTCGCTTTGGATAAAAGCGTCTGATAAATGTAAATGTACTATGTCTTTATGTGGGATACTTTTTAAAGCTTGGCTTTCAATGACTTTCAATGATTGGACAAGAACAATGAAATAATATATATATATACACATTTTGGGTGAACTATCCCTTTAATAAACCTAAAACTATCCACACTGGGGAGTGAGGAGTGTACTAATCTAAAGGGTCAGGTATCTTGTTCTCTTATTGGCTGTCGGTCATCAACAATGTCATTTCCATTAAAGGCACATTTCACTCTGCAAGACTTGGAGTTGCAGAAAGGTCTATATATTAAGCATGCTAAATATTTCTCAGGCATCAGTGCTTATTTCAGATTGTGCCTTTGATAATTCACACTCACGTGAACAAGCACTGATTTGCCTCAGATTCCTGGCTTTTGTCTGCAATCCCCAGAAAACTGTTGGCATGAGGAAATTGTGCCTAAAATTGTTTAGTGTATACCCGGCATATCATGCAATGGGGCACTTGTTTGCAGTGAGCCACTTGTCGGTGAGTTACATCACAGAACTGTGCCCAGCGAACACATTTACACTTAGGTAAAATGTTCACATATCTCATATGTCCATGAATCCATCCAGTCTCCAAACCAATACTAGTGAAGATCTGCTCATTGCAGAGCACTAAGCCACTAAGATCTGCAGATCACTAAACTAGGCCAACTAAGCCATTTACCACAAAGATATCAGATTTTTCACAAATGATTTTTGTTCCTGTCTAAATGCAGCCAGTGTAAACAGCCTTTGTCACATCGTCAATGGCTGCTCTTGCTTGTGTTGCCGGAAATGGCTTGCTCACACTGAAAATAAAGGAAGTTTGGTTGCTGTGAATCGCTGTCATTGTGAGCCACTCTTGACTCTGAGGGACAGGGATGAAAATCAAGTTACATTCATGTCAGAGAGCCAAAGAGAGACCTGCAGGTGGCAGTCTCCGTCTTACTTAAGCATGAATAAAGCCCTATTTAGTTTTACTACATTATAAAACCTTTTATTTAACCAATAAAACCAATTTTTGATCTCATTGACTGGAGATAGATAAAACTTTATTCACACTGGCTGTGAAGAACTCATCGTTTCCCTCGCTCCCTGTGATCGTGACACATAGGATGCATTCGGATATAAACATGTATTAACATGCTGAATGCACTGCATATTACCAGCGTTTAGTTTCATGCCCGATATTGACTGAGTTATTTGAGAAAGTCGTATTGCTTTCAGATGTTTCTTTAAAAAAAATACTGATGTTATAACAATGCAGCAGTGATTTTTTTTCATCATATTTATTCAACAGTAGGCATACTTCAATTAAAATTGTTTTTGTAATTTGTATGGCTTCAAAAATGTCTCGGTTCACTCCCGTAACCCTTGTTCTCTGAATAGGCAACGAGATGCTGCATAAAGCTAAGACGATTTGGGAAAGGCCCTGGGTGTGCCGATTGTCTGTAGCCCGTATAGAATCACGACAATTCATTGGCTGATGGTGCGAATGCCATCCTTGATGTTCTTACGTCGTCTCCTTATACTGGCGAACACATCATCTGCTCCTCAGATTTCTCTGCCGAAAAGGTCCCTGTCGGCAGCGTGAGTAGCAGCAGCAAACGCAGCATCTCGTTGCCTATTCAGAGAACAAGGGTTACTGGAGTAAACCGAGACGTTCTCTTTCATATGATCACTCAACGCTGCGTAAAGCTAAGACGTTTTGGGAATGATATACCAAACACTCCAAGCTAAAAACGCTGCCCTATCTGGCATGTATTCATCCTAGGGTTTGCACAGACTAGACGACTACTCGACTTCAGTGCTCTGCCATGACGCTTTAAGCTTGAAGTCGACTAGTCACTGGTCCTATAGAACGCGCAATAGTATAATAAATCCACATTTATGCTCCGTTAAATTTAAACAGTTAAAATTACAAACTAATTCATACTCTGAATGCGCTCCACAAGACATGTGTGATTATATTACTGGATGCTGGAAATTGAACGGCAGAATGCAGGTTTTAAACAGCTTATTGTACAGGTAAGTTAATCACGTTATAATCTAATTCGCTGCTGCACTGTAACGCACACACATAGCTACAGACAGTAGCGCGTACAATACATCAAGTGCACAGAATTATTCAGCGCGAAAATGTATTGTCAACACTGTTCTGTGATTTCTCAGTAAAATAGCTTAGAAACTGAAAAATTCAAGCATATATTTATTAATAACTAAATCCCACAGCTTCACTACTAGTAGAGAGATGCTGCCAAGTAGAATTAATTCACACACGCAACCGCTCTCACTAATGCATGCATTCATATGAATGTAATCTTTACTCTACTACTTATCTGTATCTGATTTAGAACGAGCAGGAATCTGTGAGAAATATAACGACCCAAAGAATAAAGAACTGATAAAAATAAGCTGTTATAGGTGCAATAGTCATGTGTGCAGCGCTGTCATATTTCATAGCTGCGCACAAGGTGTTTGTCACAGCTCCAGACTTATAGAAGAGGAATCATCTCTGAGAACCACGTCTGGGATGGCCAGAATGGGGCTACAAGTAGGAGACGGACACCGCTCTCCTTCACCCTGCACAGGATTGCTGGAATCAGCTTGAAACCTGTACAGCCTCATGTCTGGCCAAGGGTGAGCGAACGCATCTATGCCCAGAGGTGCCGGGGAACTCAGGGAGAACCAAAGCGGGCATTGGGACGATTTCTGTGATGCAAAGAGATCCACGGAGGATGATGAAAGACATGTTGATGAGGTGTGAGATTTGGGCAGAAATAACAGGGGTACAGTGCTTCAGGAGAAAAGTTGGGGCAGGGTCTAGCCAGCTTGAATCGATTTTTGATTTGATTTCTGTATTAAATCAGCAATTAGAGATGTATTTTCCAAGGTAAAGGTAGTCAATGATTGGGTAGACTGAGCTTGCTTACAACTAGGGGTCGACCGATATGTGTTTTTCAGGGCCGATACCGATACCGATTATTACAGATCAAGTAGACCGATAACCGATATTTTGAACCGATATACGTGTCTGGTGTAAAAATGAAAATGAATGCCAAAATTAATAATAACAAGAGCTCTGACAAAAAAACGTTCTTTAAATGCTTTTAAACATGTCTTTAATTCTGAAAACTGTTAATAACAACAACATTAAATAAACAGTAATATTAATAATATTAATAATAACATAAGTACAGAGATCACCCAGAAGCATTCTGTAAACATTTTGTAAAACTTAAAGTAAACGTATTTAGCGTATTGTGTGATTATTCTCAACAAAAGTTGAAATTGTATTACGTTTACAGTAATATATTCGGCTAAACCGAACTTATATTTTGACAGGTTGCCATGAGGACCTTTTAAGTTTCTGTAGCCTATATATGATATGACGATCGTTTTACTCAAATGAAACCGTCAAATGCTCATGAAGTGACTCTGCGAGCAGTTCTGGGGATGTTGTTCATGTATTGATGTCCTCATTTAGTGAGACGGCAGACGCTGAAGTCACCGCGAGCATCACATGCGCTTCAGTATGTGTGTGCAGTAAATGAAACCACACGTCTGTGTCATTCATTAACAGAGATTCAGAACATGCAGGATACATATTTAAAGTGTTTTTGCGGCTTAATATTTATATATACTAGTCCATAGCGCGAGTCGATTTAAGTGTACTGACCTACTTTTGATTAATTCATCCAAACTTCGACACATTCCGTGACATTCCGCGTTATACGGTAAATTCCATTATATGACTGCATTCCACGATTCCGCCCGCATTTTCCGCATCGCGGACATCATAGGTTATATTGAGGTGTTTTGCAACTTCAGCAACGTCTGCTGCTGCTTTACCTTTGAGAGACAACTGATGCGTGATCACTGAGGCAGCTCCAGTTTAGCAAGTGCTTTCGGTGTGAGACTGCCTTCAGTTTTCCGCGTTGATTGTCGGACTCGTGACTCTCTACATATCAGATGAGCGGTGGGCGGAGATTGCTCTCAGAGATTGAGAGATCGCCTCACTCTCACAGAGTGTTGAGCTCAGACAGGCTGCATCGAGCCAAATAGTGCATTTAAACATTAAATAGTTTCACCTGTATTATTTATTCACCAATAAATAATGTCACCTGTAAATAGTATGTTTGTTTGCATAAAAAAAAAAAAAAAAAAAATTATCGGCAAATCTGTTTTTAAAATGGCCGATCTCGATAATCGGTAAAATGCTTCATATCGGCGCCGATAATCGGCCAGGCCGATAATCGGTCGACCCCTACTCACAACTAGAAATAGCCGGTTCTTCACCAAAGGTCCCACATAAAACATCCAACATTCCCTGAAAGTGGTGCAAGAAAGTACAACACAAATCATCAGATTCAAGTTGGCTGATACTATGATTTGGTGCCTAGATCAGTTTGTTTACTATGCTAAATCGTGCTTTATGCCTATTTTTAGCTTTGTTAATGATGCTGGAGATATAAGAAGTGTGGGCTGCATTCAAGGCAGTTTTATAGTTCTTAATATAGTCAGAATAAACAAGATAATGGACAGTTAAACCCGGAAAAGACGTTCATGTTGTCTGCATTTTGCTTTCATAGCACGAAGCTCTGCATTAAACCAAGGAGAGGAGTGAGACATGGGAACAGACCTGGTCCTAATTGGAGCATACTCATCCAATATGTTAACAATAAGAGAATTGTACATATTAGTGTTGTAAAAAGACTTCGGTACCAAGTCGGTACTAGAGTTGAGCCGGATACTCGGCTGAAACGAGTATCCGGTACGGATAAAGCACTTTTGCCGAGTACGAGTATCATACGAGTAATACGAGTCAATATCTGTGCTCGGATTGAATAAACATTCTCATTGGGTAGCTGACTGTGTCTGCGTTCTGTGATAGGCTAGTCACAGCGCCCCTCCCCTACACACATACAGATTTAGGGCCCGTTCACATATCGCGCCTAAAAACTCGTGGAAAACGCTAGGCGCGCTGCTTTCTCCTTTTTTCCAAAGCGTTCGGGCGGTTGCGCTCCGGAGGCATTTGTCGTTGTTAAGCAACCATCAGCTGCGCTCTCCGTTACAAGAAGGAAATTTCGTCACATGACCCGTGGTGCGCTTGCGGCATTCTGAAAAGTTGAGATGTTTTTATCTCGATGCGGCGCGGACGCGCCTGGAAAAAACGAGTGCGTCGCACCGCGACGCGCCGCTTCCATTATGAGCGCATACCGGCGTCTACATTTGAAATAACGAACTTGAGCGCGCAAAGACGCGCGATATGTGAGCGCCCCTTATTGTGTTGCTGTGTCCCGCTCTGCTCACTCACACACAGAACACTGAGAAGAGAACAGCGCTCTCTCTCTGTTTCTCCCTCAGTCACTCAGGTTCGCGGGTTTTTTCCGTTAACGTTTAGGGTTTCTTCAGCTTCAGGTTTGTTTTTTACTTTGGTTTGTAGTACTTATTAACCAGTAGAGTTTTGGTAAACGTGGGGTTTGTTCAGACGTGGTGCTTGGTAGAATGCGACTCGCGTCTCTGCCTGTCGGAGATTTTTTTTTTCTTTTTTAAACCGTCAGCTGGCTCTAACCAGTTTTTTTTTACTTCACGCACTGAGTGTCTGACACTTTCTTGCTGTATTTCATAAAAAAAAGGAAGTAGTGGTATAAAACTATATTACAAATTAATTAGCTACACACACACACACACACATACCTGGTGTGGAAATAAAAAAAATATCACTGATCATAAAAAAATTAAAAGTTAAAAAAAGAAAGTTATGTTGGGATGAAAACTCTTGTTCATTACATTTTCATTACCGCATGTGTTGTATTCATTGTTGCAAAACTTGTTCTGTATATAGTTTGTTTGTTATCGTGATCAAAACCATTGATCTGAAGCTCATTGCTGATGCTGTCATGTAAATAGTTTTCTAATCAGCAATAAATATAACAATTTCTGATCAACCCATATCAATTGCATGCTTAATATAACATACCGGTTAAAGCCCCGCCCATTTCAAGACAACCCGACCCACTTCCAGGTTAAATCCCACCCACTTCCGGGTTAGGCCCCACCCCGCCCAGTCCGAGTACAGATACAGATACAGATAATTCATATGGTTAACAGATACAGATACAGATAATGCTGTACTCGCTCATCCCTAGTCGGTACTAAAAAAATGAAAACGTCACTGTACCAGTTTTTGTAAAGTACCGGTGGTACCGAGGACCCGGTCAACCCGGTTCTTGACGCGTAGGGCCGTATGATTTCCGTGATACAGAAAACGTGGACGGAATCACGCAACCTAGTTTATAAACTGAATTTACAGTTTTAACACGGAATGTCATGAAATTTGTCACGGTTTGGATGAATTAATCAAAAGTAGATAATTACACTTATCAAATCGCAACTAGTATCTGTAAATATTAAGCCGCAAAAGTCAATTCAAATATGAATCCCGCATGTTCTGCGAGTCTCTGTTTGAATGAACGATTGGCAGAGACACTGTTTTTTTACTACATAAACTGAAACAGTGATTTCATCATCTGCCATCTAAATGAGGACATAAATAAATAAACAACATCTCCAGAACTGCTCCGAGAATCACTTCACAAGTATTTTACCATTTAATTTGAGTAAAACCAGTGTCATATCATATGCACACAGAACTTTAAATGTATTCATGGCAACCCATCAAAATAAAAGTTTGGTTTAGACATTGTACCAGAAATATGTTAGACTACTATTATTTAATAGAATGTATGTTTTACTACTACTACTGTTTAAAAATTAATACAACTGTATTTACTGAATAAATAATCACACAATATTTCTTCCATGCTTTAATTTGAATAGTAAATCCACTTTATTTACCAAAAAATAAAATGTGTTTAAATTTCATTAATTAAAAGACAAATCAAATTTGGGTGAAAATTGTTTACTGTTTTCCATACTTTTATTAATTGTGGAAAAACTTGAGAACAATATTAAATAAGCATAAAGGATGGTATTGATTTTTGTAAATGTTATTTTAGTTTGACTTTATTAATAAAAAGTGTGTTTTTTTTTATTAGCATGTTTTTGTGTTTAGCTTTGGTACCGAATACAGATATTTTGGTACCGTGACAACACTAGTACATATCATAAATCATAGATGGACAGGTAAAATCTAAAACTTCAGGAACAGCAGAGGAAGCAACAGAGGCAGAGAATGCACTGATATCAACAGCATTTACATGACGATATGAAATTGTCATGTTATCAGTGCATTTGGCTGGACATATTAATGTAAGAAGCTTGTGATCAGAGATAGGAATAGCCAGACCACTGATGGAGATATTATTCAAACCAGATGTACAGACCAGATCAAGTGTATGACCCTGAGTGTGAGTTGGAAAGTTAATGTTCTAAATAAGTTTGAAGCAGTCCAATACAGTCATTAGTTGAGTAGTATTTGAAGATAAGCTGGGATGACACAGCACAGGCTAATGTTTGTAATTGACCGAGTTCTAAATAATAATTAAGTTTGCTGCTTAGGTGGTCTATAAACCAAAATAATTATGAGGGGATGTTTTAAGGCAACCTTCATTACCATAAACTCAAATGTCATAGTATTATGAAAATCCAGTTTGGTAAGTTATATAAATAACTGCAAGATCACCCCCTTTGCCAGTTAAACGTGGTTTAGAAAGATATTGATGTCCGGTAGGTGTAAGCAGATTTAGCTGAAAATAGTAATTTGGTGACTGCCAAGTCTCGGTCAGAAATAACATATCCAGGTTATTGTCAATAATAAGCTAATATAGGAGCCTTTGTCAGAGATGGAGCAACAATTAAGAAGAGCAGTGTTTCTCCAATATGCTGCCAGCAGGGTTAACATTATCCTTGGAGTTGATCCGAGTTATGTTGACAAGTGATCACGGTGTTCGACAGTTACTTTAAAGGACGTTTCAGCTTACTCAGAGCCCTGTTGCTAGACCAGATGCACGGAATCACAGTAAACGACAGTTGATGATTACTGAAAGTCCTTCTAGCTGGAGGAAAACTAAACTAGAGGTATTTCGTATTGCTTGGCGGGAAAGTATCCTATCCTACAGAAAAGCTTTAAAAACTGCTAGATCTGATTACTTTTCGTCTCTTTTAGAAGAAAACAAACATAACCTCAGGTATTTATTCAATACAGTGGCAAAATTAACAAAAAATAAAGCATCAACAGTTGTTGAAATTTCCCAACAGCACAACAGTAATGACCTTATGAACTATTTTTTTTCCAAAATCGATACTATTAGAGATCAAATTATTACCATGCAGCCGTCAGCTACAGTATCACATCGAATAGTGCACAGTAGATCCCCTGAGGAACAATTCCACTCAATCTCTACTATAGGAGAGGAAGAATTGTATAAACTTGTTAAATCAGCTAAACCAACAACCTATACTGTATCTCACAGAAGTGTGTACTTCCCTTACATTTTAGCAAAACATTTTTTTTTATCTTTTCATGCGACAACACTGAAGAAATGAGACTTTGCTACAATGTAAAGTAGTGTACAGTTGCTGTCCCCTCAAAATAAATAAACACAGAGCCATTAATGTCTAAACCGCTGGCCACAAAAGTGAGTACACCCCTTAACGAAAATGTCCTCAATAAGAATAAGTTAAAAATGAAATTTATCACCATATTCTACTTTTTTAGAAGTACCTATATACTTGCAAAATTTATCATAGTCAGTAAATGTTGTGGATCCATCAAAATAAAGTGTTAGAAGATATAAAGCAGACATTATACTAATACTCTAAAGACTAGAGTAGCTAGTTGACATGTAGTTGCAAAGTTACTTACTGTTAGTATAATGTAAAGTTACTTACTGTTAGACTATAGAAATAAAGTGTTACCACCATAGTTTAACTATGGTATAACTGTGGTTATACAAATAGTAATAAATATGCCCAAAACACCATGATTAATTTTCATTTTGTTGGGGTAATTTTGTTGTGGTCTGTGGTACTTGTGGATTTATGTATTTGGTTATGTTGCGAATTATAGCGCATTTCTTTATTTGTTTGTGTTGTGAACATTTTCAGCACATTTCTGATTTTGCAGTGCATCTCTTTGTTTGTGTTGTGAGTATTTGCAGTGTGTTTTTGTATTTGCGAGTAGTGATGTAGATGACAAAATATGTTTTATTAATTTGCTGGTGCTTTTTCTATTTGCATGTGTTTTCTGAAGTTGTAGCATGTCGAGTAGTAAAGCGCGGATGGCGTTTATATCCGCGGGCGTGTATTTGTGTGTATTTGGCCATTTAAGTGCAAAGAGCTTTGCTTGTTTAATTTGGTACTCGCAGCCCATGCTCTGGATGTGACTGAGCGCACAGAAAAGCACCTCTGGAGAGCACAAGAACCGAATGGCTTAAAAAGACATGAAAATAATTAACTGTGATGATGCAACAATGACCGATTAGTAGAGATGCACCGATTGCATTTTTCTTGGCCAATTCCAATTTTTTGGAAGTGTGACCTGCCGATACTGATTTTTGCCGATTACGATTTTCTTTCGAAGAACTATAATTGACGGCATATACAAACAAAAAGCTATGCAAATATCAACGAAAAATTATTTACATAATAAAATAAATTATTACAAATTAGAATTCCCCCAATCTGGACTAAATTACAGATTTTCTCTCACTTAAACAACTCTCAAAATAAAGTGCTCTGTGACTGGAAAGAGGAAGATATAGTTAACTTAAAATGAGTTGCTTTATGTAACAAAACAGATGTCATTTCCCACTGTTTAGAAATGGTTATTTCTTTCTCCTAATCTTATTAAATGTGTCATCTTTCACATCAAATTCTTACTTTGTTTCAATTAATTCAGTTAGAATAATAAGAAACTGTAGAGTTGTTACCATTCAAATGAAGTTAGTATTAACAAACTCTATCTTTCCACTGCTGAGGAAACAGAAGCTGCGTCTGAAGTGTATTAGATGCATTTACACAGAGAGTTTGATGAAGCTGAGGTGCCTTAAATGCATTTACACTGCTAAATTTCAAATGTATAAAAAAATGTATAAGATTAAAGTAAAAAAAATTTTTACATACAAATAAATGTTGAAAAAAATGCAATGATACTTTTAAATATGACTAAACCACCAGTAGGTGGCGGCAAATGTCTGTTTTAATGAGCAAGTTATTTATTCATTCATTAATTCATTAATTCATTAATTCATTCAACCAATTCATTCAAACGGCTGATTAATTCAGAAATGAGTCAATTGTCTGTCCTTATGAATAGGCCACTGAATCAATTGACTCGATTCATTCAAAAACGTGGATTCATTCAGAAACGAAACACCGTTGTGTTGCTCGGAGACACACAACAGTTCTGCTGTGGCTTTGATCGCATCTATTTTCATCGGGCGAAATTGGGCAAAAACAATCAATATTTTGTCTGAAATCTAAGTCACTTAATTTCAACTTCTTGTTTATTGAAATACTACTGTATAAAATCAGTTTCACATTGCAATCGTGCTTATATTGTTATTCAGGGAAACATCATGGCCGTCTAATGTTGCTTACCTAAATCATATTTTGTAAATCCATTTTATTTATTTTTCTACCGCAGTATGCATCGATACATTTCTGAGAGTTACTTTGTGTGTGCTGTCTCTCTCACACACTCACTCAGGCTGTGCAAGCCTCATCTGGCACGACATAATTACATTATCAGTCGCCGTTTACACTGAATTCCATTAAAATTAGAATCATTCTCACGTGAAAACGATGTGCTTACACATGACTGTGATATCATACTGTGAGTGTGCCCGTGGCTGTAACGTCTCTGCCTGCGCTGCTGGCAATAAAAGGATTGGCTTGGAATCGGCAAGACGTGAGACTGACCGGCCGTTCACCGATCCGGGCTGGCTGGTCACTCGGTGCATCTCTGCCGATTAGGAAATGGACAATTCTGTCAACTGTACCGAAACGCGAGCTAAAGTCTTGTATCGCAGCGTGCAGCTCTAGATGCGCCGATGTGAAGAGAAGGTCAAAGAGAGAAGACTGAAGACTGTCACGCTGTTTTCAATGACTGATTTGATCTGATAGTTTGTGTGGATTTATTTACTCATCTAGCCTACACGCTATATTGAATAAATGTTTTGCAATAATTTAAAGTTGAAAGCTGCTAGATTGAGTAATGCCATATAGCATATGCACAATCCACGAAAATTGAGGACCTAATTAAACATAATTCTTTTATACAGATAATAGTGAAATAGATTTCCATGACTTTTCCAAAACTTTCTGGGTTTACATATTTTTCCAAAACTTTCCAGGCCTGGAAATTGCTGTTTTAAAATTCCATGACTTTTCCGGGTTTTTCATGATCATACAAACCCTGAATTTGACAATAGGGTGAGGTTATCTAAATCAGACAAAAATATTGGCGGGTGGATAATTTATTTGAAGCTGCAGATTCGGGTGACGTTTTAGCTCATCCGCGCATCACTAGTGTTGAGCTTTCTTGGCCACCGTATATAAAACACAAGTATAGCCTATACCAGGGGTGCGCTGATCTGATATTCAGGATCGGTATCGCTTTGATACTGGCATTTTCTGCTGGATCGGGGTATCGGTCTGACGAGACCGATCCAAATTCGATATTCTGCATAGCTACGATTGTGTTATTGTTAAGTCCCACAAAAGCCACAAACACATACAACAGCAAAACTTTTTTGTGCACTATATTTCAAGTGTTCTGAAGCTGTTACATAATTTAATGTGAGGTAGAGATTAATATTTAAGTCAAGTTCACGTAAACACTTCTCTCGATTGCAACTAACTGTCATCTTCCATTCAGCTTTCAAACTGCGTGCCGCGTCTGGTAGAGTCAAGACGATAAACTCTCTCCACTGTTTCTATTACACTTGATCTGCAAATAAAGTTTAATGGTTTTGCATAAAAGGATTTTATCTAGCTAGAGTCTCGTGCTGTTTCTAAATCATGTTACTTTCTATCAGGTGTCTGTTAGATCACAACACTGTTGTAGAGAGCACTATGAAGGGTTCTTCACAAGCACAGTAACTGACATTTAAAACGGTTAAAAGAAAAGGCTCAATAAACTGTCGCACAGATTTAATACACTACGCATTAATATATCTTTCCTTTGTGCTTTGAACTTCTCTATGTGGACTCCGGAGCGCTGCGCTGAACTCAGTGTTGCTTCAAGCGCATCATTCTGCGCACGGGATGTGCATAAGCACAGTGGGCCTGCGCGCTGTAACTCAGTGTTGCTTCAAGCGTATCATTCTGAGCACTACGCATTCATATCTCTTTCCTTTGTGCTTTGAACTTCTCTATGCGGACTCCGGAGCGCTGCGCCTGTGCGCTGTGACTCAGAGTTGCTTCAAGCGTATCAATCTGCGCACGGGGTGCGCATAAACACAGTGGGCCTGCACGCTGTAACTCAGTGTTGCTTCAAGTGCATCATTCTGCGCACAGGATGTGCATAAGCACAGTGGGCCTGCGCGCTGTGACTCATTGTTGCTTCAGGCGCATCATGCTGCGCATGGGGTGCGCATAAGCACAGTGGGCCTGCACGCTGTAACTCAGTGTTGCTTCAAGTGCATCACTCTGCGCACGGGATGTGCATAAGCACAGTGGGCCTGCGCGCTGTGACTCATTGTTGCTTCAGGCGCATCATGCTGCGCATGGGGTGCGCATAAGCACAGTGGGCCTGCGCACTGTAACTCAGTGTTGCTTCAAGCGCATCATTCTGCGCACGGGATGTGCATAAGCACAGTGGGCCTGTGCGCTGTGACTCAGTGTTGCTTCAAGCACATCATTCTGCACACGGGATGTGCATAAGGGCTTAATGCCGCTCTGTATTGGAGCCTTTCGTATTATATTTATGCACAATCAAAGATTATTAATAGCCTTTCCTGTTCGTCTCATCTGTTATATGGTGCTGCCTCATTACTGTGCAGTACGTTTAAAAGAAATGTAATTTAAAAAAAAAAATAATTTTAATTTTACAGCATATATATATTTCTATATAAATATATTACTTGTTTTCCATGAATGTATTTTACAACAATACAAAGAGCAATATGTATTTTTTTTTTACCAGATTTAGTCCTACACTTATTCACTTTTCTTTGTTCCCCAATAAATTTTTTTCACAAATTTTTGATTTTGTAAAATGATTGTGCACTCATGATTTTTCTAGAGTAAATGTTGCTACTGAATTATCCACTAACCTAGTTTATAAAAGTATTTTTGTCATAGATTATAATTACATATCTATTCATTTGTTGTTTTTATTTAAAGTAAAGTTGTCTATATTTAGTAGATTGTGTGTAAAACACAAATTAGTGAGCAGGTCAACACACAATGATATATAGAAATTATACACTGATTTAAAAAAACTGTGCTGGTATCGGATCGGTATCGGTAGATACTCAGAATCTTTGGTATCGGATCGGTATCGGTTCTGAAAATGTGGTATCGAGCCATCCCTAGTATATACCCATGGAGTTTAGCAGAAAATTCCTTATATGCCTCTTTATGAGTATATTTTAATGTATATTCATAAAGAGGATCTTATTTAAAATATTGTATGACTGAAACGAGTGACATGAGTTGTTTTCAATAAGAATAAATCTCAATAAGAGCTTAGCTTGTACACCAATAAAGGTAAATTCATCTTGTTCTTTAATTTCCTATTAATGCTCAGTGAATGTACATAGCCAATTGTATGCACATGTATGCAACTTTGTCCAGTTTTGGGGGGGATGGGGAGTGTGAAGGCCATCAGTACAGTGTATTAATAGTTATTCACTCCTGCGCTGCTGTTTGAATGAATTCTTGCATTCTCTAGGGGCATTCTTGAGTGGGAAACTAGTATGCAGCTACTGCAGTCCACCTCCATCTGCAGCCAGTGCCAGCTGAGAAAGAGAAGGTCCTCATACATACTGTAAGACTTGGATGCACCCTTTCATTTTGCACTTCATCTGGGGAGGTAAAAAAGCAAAAGTTACAATTTCTCACAGGTAGACTGTTACAAGTCTTACTTTTTAATACTATGTTTCCTAAATGGGGCACCCATTTGCATGATTACAGAGCCCAAGATTATTTGGTCCCCTTACTAATAGCCAATGACAAACAGCGGGAACTTACAAAAGTACAGCATACAACAGAAATAAAATAGTATAACACTTTACATGATGAAAAAATAATTAAACAAGTCCCAGTACTTGAGTTTCAGAATAGACTTTATTAAAAAAATTCCTTAAAGAGGATACTTGAGGGTACTTATATTTTGTCATGTAATTCTTAATTCCACCTTATGTAAAGAAAGGGTCTAGGTTACGGAATGTAATCCTTGGTCCCAAAGTGGAAATGAGGTGCTGCCTCATAAGCAATGGGAACACATCTATGGTTATGTGGTCTGAAGTAGGGCTGTGCGATATGGACAAAAAATATATATCACGATTTTTTGATTTTTTTTTCGATTTCGATTTTAATCACGATTTTGACACAAACAGACATGCTTTATCTTACACATCTTGTTTTTGCACATCTTACTTGTTTTTGCACATCTTACTTGTCTTGCACATCTTGTTTTGCACTTTTCTTTATTCTATTACACATTTTACTCTTTATTTCTTTTTTTTACCTATATGCTCTTGTGTGGTGTTACTTTTTATATAATTTTTATTCTTTGCACTGTCCACTGAGTGGACCTGATTTGATCTACATTTCACTTTTGATTATACCCTGTATAATTTATCATGTGACAAATAAAGAAACCTTGACCTTTACAGTTATAAATGCATTCTGTGTGAATTTGAAACATATTTCCAAAGGAAACCAATTAGACCTTTCCCAAAAAGTTGTAACATGTCTCTAGAACAGACAAATGGCAAAATACACATATATATATATATATATATATATATATATATATATATATATATTATATGTATATGTGAGTAATCAAATCCAACAAAACAAGATGCAACCAGAGCATGTGAGGGCGGAGCGGTTCAATATTGCGCTTTGTGTGTGCGCTCCGCTCAGTCGTTCACGGCCAAATCAAACGCTCCGCTAATGTTCGCTCACGCTCACCGGTAAACCGAATCCCGCTCAGAGTCTCCAGTAAGATTAGGCATATTTATTTTTTCCTGTTTATAGTGACATTATTGAATAAATGTCTCAATTAAAGCAGTAGTCCGATAAGAAAAGCTTATGTTTCAGAGTGAAATTGTTCATTTAAATTAGGGATGTTAATTAACCTTTAACCAACCGATAATAATTTTGACCCATTAATACAACGGTTTAAAGTCACTTATTTATTTATTTTTAGTAATTTATCAAAATATTTTAAAAGGTTTGCTGCATGGTTGAAATAAGCTACACAAGTATAAAAAACACGTTTTTAGAGAGAGCGAGAGAGAGAAAATACAAAGTAGCCTATAAGTCGCATTTTATTATTTCATTCAGAAATAGGCCAATGCGAATTACAAACATTATAATAAACACTGTAAACATAAATTTTAGTTCCCCTCACTCCATAACAAATCCTTACAATTAACAGTAGAAAATAACAAGAATTAAAAATAAGAAGCTATAACGACAAACCAAAACTAATTATTTTAGGCTAAAACAAAACTGAAACCAATGTTGGGTCTCTCGTTCAACACAAAATCAAATGTTCCCGTATTCGCGGTATTTAAATGCCAAAATATTATTTACCTTTTATTTATTTACCCTTACAATATCCACATAAACAAAATGTTTTGCATAACTTCACAGCGGTACGGTGATAACGCTAAACAGCACAGGTTTGACTACATATTTAAACAGAGCAGTGTGTTTTTCCATATGTTTGACCAGTTGTTTTTATAATGATAATGAACAGGCTGCATTGTGAAGGTAGAATGCTTAAATGTGAGCGCATGCGGCGCTGAAGCAATCACTGGATTTATTCCCCTTCCAACAGTGGAAGCAACTCCTCTTGGTCATGAAGATAATCGGAATTGTAAAAGGTCTGCTTTTATTTGTGTACATTCAATAAAAAAATTATCTTTGCTTTTTGGTAAAATAAGACAAAAAATAGAATGCATCTTTCTGCCGTCTGCTTTAATTTCGCACAGCACAATAATGAACAAACTGCATAGGCCTACTCTAAAAAACACTGGGTTCAAAACAACCTAATTTGGGCTGGATAAAAGAGTACATTTAAGGTTAATTTTACCCAGTAAATTTGATTGTTTATTTAACCCATCATTAATGGATGATTTAACTCAGCTAATGGCTTTATTCGTTTCTATTATAATATTCGGCTTTTTTCTTTTTTACTTTATGCATGAAATAATATTTACAGATTAAATCCTCTAAACTTCTGTAAAATACTCCAGACGTGATAACTTCCTTTATTTCTCATTTGATTGTTATAGTTCTACACATTGCCTATTTAATCTCGTTTAACAAACATTAGAAGTAAAGATTAAACATTAAACCGATGTAATTCACGAGTAAATGGACCACTCTGTAACTGTGCTTCCACCGTAACGGCGCTGGCTCTCGCGCCGAGCTGGAGTCGTGTTCGGGCGGGACTGATCACGGATCAGACCGCCGCCCTGCGCTCACTCGTGGACGAAATGTACTGCGATTGCCTTCATAACCTGCTCAACAACAAACAGTCAACAGCTCTGAGGACATGTTTAAACATCCAAAGTATTTGTGTTCTGTATCTTTATAAATATAATAGTTTATTTTATGCAAAGCATCAGACTCTTTATCAGCAATAAGACCGACACGACGTTCGTTTAGTGATTCACACCGCGTATGTTGCTCAGGGGCGTAGCAAGCTTTTCAAAAGTGCGGGGGATGGATGTGGTTTGTTTGTTAACAATAAAAACGATCAATACAATGACAGAAGGGTACAAAAGATATAACATATAAGATATAAAAGCTTCCCATTTAAATGAGTGATACTAGAAAAGTATAAAAACACACTCAGAACACACAGAAAATAAGTCAAAACTCTGTAGTAACACACTCTCCTCTATGCACTAGTCACTTTTCCTAACACTGCTATGTGTACATAATCCCACAAAAGACACAATCCCATCGCAATATATGTATGTTTACATGCTCCTGCACTACAAATCATCTTGTACTGTTCCCCAGCTAACTGCTTGACTCACGCTTTCTGCACATGTACAGTATTGATGTGTAGCATTCGCATAGTTTGTATTTTTTATCTTTATCTTTAGTTGTATAGGGTAAACTTTTATGGTAAACAGTTTGTATTTTCTATCTTTATCTTTAGTTGTATAGGGTAAACTTTTACATAGAGTATACTTAGTCCAAATCTGACAGTAGGTTAGTTGTGTATAGGTTTATAGTGTTGTATGTCTGTATTTATGTAGCACGGGACCTGTGAGGCACATTTCGTTCCACTGTATGTCCCCACATGTAGCGGAATGACAATAAAGCTCAACTTGAACTTGATTTGTGAAAATACACAACAGTAGACTTGCTAAAGAATCAGAATCAGAAATACTTTAATAATCCCAGAGGGAAATTATTTTTGTTGCAAACTCCAGATATACAAACAACACATATTAAGAACAAAATATAAACACATATAACTATAACATATATAAATGCAACCAACAACAACAAGCAACTGACCAATGAACATATGACCAACTTCCTCTCATTTAAAAGAACCAAAAGTTCTCTTTCTGCCCTCCTTACAGGAGACAAACTGTTCAGCAATCTTTTTTCTGTTTACCCTGTCTAGCTTGTCTTTATGTACATGGCACACAGCAACACTGTTGTGGCGGGTCATGGTGCTGCGTAGCCATGTTTTCAGCCTCCGGAGACTGCTGAAACTCGTTTCTGACTCTGCTGATGACACAAGCACAACTAGTCGGGCAACTGTTTCGACTTGGTCAAAGAGACCACGGACCTCTGGGGTCATCCCTTGAAGAACAGCAACAATTCCAGAACTAGACTGGAAGCTGTACTTCATTCTGAACAATGCAAGCTGAACTTTGAGGATGTCTGGATTGATTTCTGGGTACTGTTGGACAACACCATGTATCTTTCCAGTTAAGAGAACTTGTTCCAGGTGCCTTAACATTTGAATTCTCTTGCTCAAATCTTTCTCTAAACTGCATGTCAGCAACATCCAGAACTTTGTAGAATTCAGTCCTGTAGTAGTCAGAAGGGGACACATGTACATGTGCAGGAGCACTACCTGTGAAGCGCTGAGGTGGAATACGGACACGAGGATAGGCAATAGGAGTGAGATGGAGTGTCTCACACATCCTTGTTGCTTTCGTGTAAAGAGCCTGAAAACTTTCTGTGTTTCTCTTTTTGCTGAAACTTTCCTTAACACAGGCAACAGCTGAAAGCATACCATCTAGGGTCTGTGTCCTGCTCTGGAGGGACATATTCAAAACCTCCAACTCCCCTGTGATCTCCAAAGCACACACAATACCAAGGATAACATTTTCCTTCTGAAATCTCATACAGCCCCTGTGCCTTACTAGCCACATCAGACTCACTCACTGCCATCTCAGACAAAGCCTTGATTATGCACTCAGATACTGGTTTAGCACAGTGCAGATGGCACTAGTGCGGACCGTCCACCTTGTTGGACACAGAGGTCTTATAGTGTGACATGGACCCTCACCCTCCTCAGACCTTGCAATTCCCTTAAATATGTCCTTCAGCTTCCCTGACTGCCCAAACAACACTCCCAACTCATTGACCCAATCCAGAGAATTCCGGATAAATATTGAGGCAGTACAGGACCTCTGTGTTATTAGGTTAACACAGTGGGCAGCACAATGAACATAGGGAGCCAGAGGTTGTATTTTTCTTACAATGGCCTGTGCTCCATTGTATTTGCCAGCTATATTTGCTTACTTGCGCCTTGAAAAGTGGAGATATAAAAAATGTTAAAAATAAAACGCCCACACAAAGCTTTTTCTCTGGTGGTATAAATAAATGTAACAATTTACTGTTTTTAAACATTAAAATAATATACACTTTACTTTCATAGTTCTTCAACAGGTATGCAAACAATGACATAATTTCTCACTTTTTTCTCCTCAACAGGTACAATCAAACACAACAGGTAAGTATCCACAAAAGTATTCAGCTAATCAACAAACAATGCTCAAAATCAATTGCACTGGCAATAAACCCACAAATACACTGCTTAACAATGACAATTTGTCCCTCCTTGTCAATTCCCTGACTTCTTCATCACAGTTACTTTATACATTGCATGCCACATACATAACCGAATTTAGCTAGCTGCTGAAAAATATCCCAATTAGCATTAGTCTAAAAACAAAATATAATATAGAAAACACTCGACATGTCAAAACATAAACAGAACATCTTTCCAAACACATATCAAGCTTATTTAAAAAAACTCAAACGCATAAACGCTCATTCAAAGTACCTGGAAAAGGGAGATGTAAATAACCATAACCATAAGTTCCCGCCTCCTCAGCACGAGCTGACCGATAAATCTAACATACCAAGAGAGGCGGGACTTAAGGCAGAACAGCCAATCATCAGCCGGTCACACTCAAAGCCGGTGTCATGTTTGAGAGGGAGGGGAGAGTAGGCAGCCACAGCGAGCGCACTCCCAGACACAGAGCGGCCAGAGAAACCGAGGAGCGACTG
Source organism: Gymnocypris eckloni scoliostomus (assembly GCA_027564155.1). Classification (NCBI taxonomy): domain Eukaryota; kingdom Metazoa; phylum Chordata; class Actinopteri; order Cypriniformes; family Cyprinidae; genus Gymnocypris; species Gymnocypris eckloni. The sequence goes on from CM050417.1 coordinate 28,894,142, forward strand.
CTGTAAGGCGTTTGTGCAAAACTGCGTAAAAACTGCAGAAAAAGTGTGGGTGTTGAACCCTCTCATCGGGAAAAGTGTGGGTGTTAAAACACCCACATCCCCCACGGGTGCGACGCCCCTGTGCTCTGCATAGATTTAAACAAAATACTGACAGAAACAATTTTATAAATAAAATAAAATGTACACAAACTACCCAAACACTGAACAAATAACCCAATAAAATGACCCAAAAGGCTCAACCCAGCATCTAGGTGAATTAAGTTGTTCTCTGCTTGCAGAAGTGCTGCAGGTGTGATGTAATATGATATGATCAGGTGAATCCTCATGTTCTGTTGTTTGCTGCTTGTTGCACATGTGAAATTAATCCCCGAAAAACAGATGCTAGTATTTTTAACGGGTCACAGACACTTATTCTTTTTAATTTAATTCAGTTCTATAATATTTGTCGGTTAACGGTTAGGAAAAATAACCAAAATGAACATCCCTAATTTAAATGTATAACATTTAAAATCTTAATTTAAAAACGTGTCTTGTTTTGAAGCCACTTGGAACATTTGCGTAAAAAATTTAATAACTGAAAAAGTATACGTTTCCATTAAAACAACGCTTCATATTCAAAACACGCACACAAGATGAAAAGCAGATATAGAATTTCACAAAATACTTATCAGGCCCATGAAAGCACACACAAGATGAAATGCACTTGACAAATAATTATTTCGTGGCGTAAATAAAATAAACACTTTCTAAAATTAAAAATAGACCAAAACTGGAAATCGTCTATTAAAACGTGTCAATCTTCACAGGATTTTAGAATTTGCTTTTAGAAACATTAGCTCTTAGACAAACATTGCTTAGCCTATTCCACAGATTCTGGAATTAACAAATTACCAAAGGGCATTTTATGCGTTTAGGGAGTGGCGCTGAGCGTATGAGCGAGCGGGATCTTCAGAAAGATGCTCTCAGCTCTGAAGGAAATATGATCGCCACTCCCCGCTGTGTGCTCTGCATGCAACATGCATTTTTTTGGCCACCAAGTCCTTATCCTGTTCTGAACTCATCTTCCCTGTTTCTTTAGCATACTATCTGTCTGTATGCCCGGTCTGTTCTGTTCTGCTGCATTCTGATTGGTTCGGATAGCATACTGCGGGAGGTTGGGGCGGGGGCGCAGAAAAAAATCGAGCTATAAAGCGATTTAGAAATCGCGCAATCTCAAATCGCGATTTTATTTCGATTTCGATTAATCGCACAGCCCTAGTCTGAAGCCCTACAGAATCATGTTAAGTCATTGGCTGATGACTCTGAACCTTTATACGTATAGCACTCTTATAGGCAAGCACTTGGTACTATCATCTCAGATTTTCAGCTAAGTGTACAACAGTGAGCATTGCCAACTATGCAGCATCTGCATTCCCACTCAGGGAACCAGGATTATGTTTAGTAACCTAGACGCTTCCTTTCATAGAAAACTCAGCACTGGGTAATAACACAATGGGGATGATATACCATTGCGCTATGTGAACACTAGCTGCCAAGTACTCAGTCCATCTGATACTTATGGTGACACAACCACAGGTTAACAGACAGACTAACTTCTGTCAACAAAGTAATAAAATCTCACAAAAGTAGGCTATGTGGAGAGAATCAACCTGCTGCAATAGAGATGTATTGAAAAGAAACACCCTAAGCAAAGGCCCAAGAAGCATCCTATAGTCATAGTTTAGGATGCTTAGAGGCAAAAGCAACTCATGCGTCTCCAAAGCACCAGAAATTGCATTACTAATGTGATAATCTCTGGAGACTGCAGCGACCTCCAACAAAGAATCTACAAAGCAGACAAAGTTGTTTAAAATTATTTGTTTGCATACGCAAACCTCTCCTGATAATTCATCTCAAATAAAGAAGGTAAAAAAGGTCTACAAGGCAATAACCTCAGACCTAAAGGATGCAAAGACAACTTTGGGAAAATAGCCTTCAACATTCTTGTCTAGGCTCACTTGCAACCCCAAGTCTCTCAAATGCTTGAGGATGACATCTCGATGCTGTGTAGCTAGGAAAACTCTAAGTGAACTAATACCAACCAATCATCAAAATGATTCAGCAATGTCATTGTCAGTGTCAGTGTTATTGGAGGTGCATTAAAGACTACATCGTTAAATTTTATGAAAGTGCAAGGAGCAGTGAACGGAAGGACACAAAAAAACTGGCATAGACTACCTTCCCCTCTGAAAGCAATCTCCTCTGTTTTTGCACAATATAAAAATAAAATATTGTCCTTCAAATCTAGAGTCTCAAACCAATCGCATAACTGTCATATTATCTTCTTTTGGCATTGTGAATGAGTGCTTTATTAATATGAACTATATCCTCAAATCCAACAAATGGACCTGGTAGGATGGAGTTCAAGACTTCAAGAGACTCAGAAAGAAGTAACAGTACACAGTAATAGTCGAAAACAGCAAACATGGAACTAAAATAAAATGATGCTAGAGCCAAGGACTGTGAAGGCCATTTGAACATGGCCAGAACTTAAGTCCAAACCCAGACTCTGCAACTTGGTAGCATAAAAGAGGAGCCTGACATGGTCGAAAGAGAACAGAAACATTCCTACAGACTGCAACAAGAAGCATTGCACACTTCCCCTAGTAAGTACAGAGATGCATGGGGGATCTCACTAGCCAGCTTTCTAAAACACACAAAAGGGAAAGGACTAATCGAGACAAATTCTAAAATGGCACACAAAGTGACCTCAACAGATATGGCCAGGAATATTGATCACTTCACGCTAAACACAGCAGGAGACCATGACATACACACCTAGCAGCAAGTCATTGACTATCACCTGCAAGCAACATCTAACAAGACCACTTGAGACTGCATCTACAAAGGAGAACCAGGGTTCCCACGGGTCCTTAAAAAGTCTTACATTTGAGCTTAAAATCCTACAGAAACCCTGTGAAACAAGCCCTAATAAAAGAATTATCAGACCCAAACATCCTGGATCCCAAACCAGGTCAGCATTAAGCTATCCAAGTTTACTACAACTGACTCTGTCAGGTCAACTGCGGAGTTCAGAATGAACCTGAGATGGTTGAAGACACATGCTTCAAGAGCCTCTCCCTCCGAAATCGACATGCCATTGTGAGTCACCACTGATCACGGCCTGTCTCCAGACAATGACTAGTCAACATCTGTGGGACCTGACACAGAAGGCCTTTAACAAACACAAGAGCTCCTCAAAAAACGATTTCAAGACACTAGAGCAGGGCTTCTCAAAGTCCGGACTCCGGTCCGGATCCGGACCGGGAGGGAATTCAATCCGGACCCGCCTCCACTTGATATTTCAAGCGCACTCGGACCTCCATGCGGTGTGCGTGGTGCACACACACACACAAACGGGCGCATGAACCAGTGTTGCAGTGATTACAGACTCTTTTGTAAGACAAAGCACATAGCAACTAGCGACATTTTGGATAAACCTTTGATTTTATTCAGTAGAATAATGTCACCAGTTTCGCCCCGCAAGCGCGAGGTTTCGCCTTCCCGACGCAGTCTTTCTCCACCGGCAGAGTTAGCAGCGTATTCAAGGAACCGATCCGATCCGCAGCAGACTTCTGAATGAACGAGTACAAAACAGCGTTTCCAAAAACCTATCACTGTTGACTGTCTGACATATGAACATGAGTGTAGTTAATCAGTAAAGGGTTGAAATATGCACATAGTGCACGTTTGTGCTCCATGAAATATATATTTAAAAAATTATAATTAAAGATTTTGGCAATTCAGTTGAAGGGACTGCAGGTTACATTGAAGTACTATTTCAGAAACATTAAATATGTAGGTCTAAATGAGAACGGCTTTATTAGGCATTTAGTTGTATAAAAATTCAGTACTGTTGAGTAACTCTTATGAAAAATAACCATGGTTTTATTATAATAAAAGTGTAGTAAAATTTGTATTTTTTATTTTGCATATTGATTACAATTTATATAACCAGTTTTACTACAAATACAATGGTTAAACTATGGTTAGTGTAGCAAGGCCATGGTTAATTTGTGATTATCTTGGTTTAATAGTAACCAAATGTTTTTTTATTTGTATAAAACTATGGTTAATTTTCGTAAACACAAGTACACCTGATGACGTCATAAATATGACAATTAAGCATTTATCAAGTTGAATTGTTATATAAAGTAATAAGCATGTTTATAAAAACACGTTTTGTAATAACAATTATTTCGGACCTTTTGACGTTGATGATAATTCCGATTCGGACCTTTGAATGTAAACTTTGAGAACCCCTGCACTAGAGGTTCTAAAACACTGAAAATTCCAAGCTGGCACCAGAAGGCACACAGCATCACTATAGTGCAAGGTCCTTTAATACAAATCTACGGGACAATCCAGTCAGCTGTGAACAGAGCTGTTACTTTCTTCTGAACTCTTGCATTTCACAAACATGTCCTCTTCACTTATTCTCCATGTGAAGGGTTGCCAGATAAAAAACAGCCTGGTTTAATATATACAACAAATCAGAGCATTTAATATTAAATTGTCATTATCACTACAGGGGGAGGGGGTCTCAGGTTTTCTTAAATGTAAGGAGAGAGTGCTTCAAGGACAAAAGGTAGGGATCCACAGGTTTAGGCATCCTTTATCATGTGAAATGAGGATAATGATATTACAACACATGGGATATAAGGAGACATTGACATTAAAATTGCAGGGTTTGCTAAAAAAGCACACATAGAGACACATATTGAAAAATGTAGTCTGGTATTGTCATTAAGAGAGGATTTACATCTAAAGCACCTAGAGGCCAGGAAGAGCCAGAGAGGAAGAGAGCTGACAGTGATAATGAGGAACTGCTCTTCACTGGAAAAGAAAGCCCAGGTCTGCTTTAAAAACATAATCTGGATGTCTAAAGTTTGGATATGATCATGGGCAGGATGTGAATTCCAAGCCTTGATCCTGGAACAGCACTTTTTCCAAAGCTGTAAGCTACAAAGCTACAGACACACAGAATGCATTTTTGTTTTGAAAAATGCAAAATGAGGACAGTGAATTGAGAAAAATTCAGGCAAGACACGTTTTTTTAAGTTGAACATACTTTAACTTGAGCACTGCATTTTTAGGATGCAGTATGTGCAAAATGTGAGTGCAATGGTCAAACACATCCATCTACATCGTTTACATTGAAAAACAATAGAAAGTAGCACAATAAAATGGGAAAATGTGCTCTGTGTGAACGGCACCTTACCAAAACCTTACTTATTCCTTATTAGTTTTCTCTGTTTTAGAGACAGGTTATAATATTGCATTACATATGCACAATGCTATTTACGTTTTGTACTAGCATTTAACTTCATGTTGAGTTTTCTGTTTGCATTCGCTTGGTTCTTTGGTTGTCTGTGCAAATGTAAGTGTCCATTTATGCTGTCATTTATGTGAATTTGGAAAAGTCAGTCATTGAATGCATTTATTAATTGTTGATTGTATTTTTGGTGATGGTAGCATGTTTATGGCTAAATAACAGTGGACAAAAATTATTTATATGTATTTTATTTTGTGTTAAAATCGAATTTATTTAGTTTATGGTTAAAGTAAAGCATATAAACATATCTGATGGCTCTCGGACAGGAGCTTGAGCCCTGAAGTGGTGAATGGTTGACATTAGAGAGCTGTGCAAGATCTGTTTTCGAGCCTGTTTCTGCAAGATTTTGTCCCTCTCCCGCTTGTAACCTTTTTACATTGCTGATTTTGGTGAAATTTTTACATTTTGTTGGTGGCACATTGACGTCAGTGTTCAGGTAAGTTGTGGAGTAAATGTTCGTAAATAAAGTTTATGGTGACGAACATGGACTGAGCCGAGGATGTTTGTGGCAACACATGAGTTTAAGCTGCTTTACGCCAGTCGGTGTTTGAGTTTCTAACGCCGACCAGACGTAAACAACTGGCATAAAGTTGGCTTGACATTGACGTTCGATATTCGCATATTTAGGGACCGTCTCTAATGTTACATGCGATATTGGTATACACTTTCTAACAAAAATAGCCTTTTGAGCAGAATGACTTACAGTCATAAAAACAACTGTAAACTGTTCATCTAGGTGTAAACCATAATGCACACCTTTACATTTTTGAGTTATTAAAATCTACTGAAATACTGAAAAATATTTATTTTTTAAAAGGTGTGCATTATAGTTGACACCTAGATGAACAGTTTACAGTTGTTTTGACTGTAAGTCATTCTGCTCAAAGGCTATTTTTGTTAGAAAAGTGTATACCAATATCGCATGGCAAAAGCTGCTCATGTGTTTGCCACAAAACATCCTCGCCGCAGTCCATGTTCGTCACCATAAACTTTATTTACGACATTTACTCCACAACCACAACACGAATTTATCAAGGCCACCAACAACAACACCTTTCACCGCCACACATCCGTGTGTGGTACATTCCTTTCCGTGAAGAATCTGTCATTGTAAATTTGTTTGGGACTGGTAAAAGTGTTTTATGCCTTGTTAATTTGTTTTCTAAAATGTAAATTTGTTTCGTCCTTGGTAAAAGTATTTTTCCCATGTAATTGTGTTTTATGATAGGTAAAAATGTTTTCCAAAATGTAAATTTGTCTCGAGCTTCGTAAAAGTGTTTCACACTTTGTAATGTTGTTTTGCACTTCCCGGCCACCGTACATTGCTAATAAGTGGCAAAATTTCACTACAGATGTTATCAGGGACATTAAATGATAGACAACTAACTGACCACTTGTCTGACAAGTCATTGGGCATGTTTACATGCAAATCTAGATCATTTTAAAAGTACACATTCACATGATTTTTCATTGATAGATTTTTATGTAAACCCTTAACACAGATTTGTATGGTAAACTGATTTTTTAAAGTTAGCAGGTGTATTGTGCACGTGAGCATGCTCATTGTCTCTTTTCCTGCCATCAGTAATTCACTGCTCGTTCTGTGTTTGTCTTTGTTGATGTCTGGAATCAAATCACTCTCTTATCTCAATAATAATGCTGTTCAAGACACAGGAAATGTTTTCAAGCTCTTTCGCAGGCCACACCAAGCCTCTGCGCTCATTGAAACCAACATTTATCATTCAGCTTTAAATGATGTAATGGGAATTATGTTGAAGTTCATCATTATAAACTTGAATCTACAGTACAGGTTACTATATAAAATACATATTTACTTATTGTTTTAAGATTAAAGGGATAGTTCACCCAAAAATGTAAATGTGATGTTTATCTGCATGCTCCCAGGGCATCTAAGATGTAGGTGACTGTTTCTTCAGTAGAACACAAATGAAGATTTTTAACTCGAACAGTTGCAGTCTGTCAGTCATATAATGGCAGTCAATGGACACCAAATCTTTGTGAGTAAAAAGAAAATACACCGACAAATCCAAATTAAACTCTGCAGCTTGTGACGATACATTGATGTCCTAAGACAAGAAACGATCGGTTTGTGTGAAAAATCTTCTTCTTGCTTTACGGCGGATTGCAGACTTATACTGTAAGTGCATTACTGCCAGCTATCTCTCAAATGGACCATTGACACTCCTAATTGAGATTGTAGATAGATTGTCAATGGTCTATGAGAGACAGGTGGCAGTAATGCACTTCTAAGTCTGCGATCTGCCGTAAAGCAAGAAGAAGAAGTCGCGTCACGCACCACTGTTGTGAACGTGCTCAGGGCAGCTGGACCGTGCGGTGGATCAGGGGTAAAAAACAATATAAACACCATTCAGTTTCTTGCACAGACCGATCGTTTCGTGTCTTAGGACATCAATGTATCGTCACGAGCCACAGGGTTTAATCTGGTTTTGTCTGTATATGTGTTTTTTACTCTCAAAGATTCTGTCTATTGACTGCATTATATGACTGACAGACAGCAACAGTTTGAGTTAAAAATCCTAATTTGTGTTCTACTGAAGAAACAAAATCACCTACATCTTAGATGCCCTTGGGGCAAGCAGATAAACATCACATTTACATTTTTGGGGGAACTATCCCTTTAAGGTCTAAGGTCGTTTGTAGAACCTGTACCATGTGGACCTATTTGGTTAAGACTGTTGTGGTCTTCCTGAAGCAGATATGTAGCAACCCAGCAGTGATTATGGTGGTCGAAGCGCATTCATATTGACTATGCATCTAAGAAACAAAATGTTCCTTTGTAACCGCTTTGGAAGACAATGCTCTCTTCAGTGTGCACCCATCTTTAATTTATGACCTCATTCTAGACCAGTGCTTTTGTTATTTCATTGTTGAAGTGTGTACATACAGAGACTTGAGTCATTCCTGAAAATTAAAAGGCACCAGTGTTTGATTGGAATACACAGTTGACTCTGTGTGTGTGTGTGTGTGTGTGTGTGTGTGTGTGTGTGTGTGTGTGTGTGTGTGTGTGTGTGTGTGTGTGTGTGTGTGTGTGTGTGTGTGTGTGTGTGTGTGGTTTGTTGCGGTGCGGGACTAGAATATGTCACTAACACTGTGTATTTAAACACAAACAGCTTTCTCACTATACATGATTATCTTGTGTGCATACTCAGTTTGTTTTTTCCATATTAGGAAAGTCAATGGGGTCCAATGTTTTGAACACCAACTTTCATTAAATAAATAATTTTCTGTGTCCCAAAGAACAAAGATACTCATAAAGGTTTGGAGTTACATGGGAGTGAGTACATAAAGACAAAATTGTCATTTTTGGATGAGCTAAACCTCTAACTTGAGAATGGTCTTCACTAAAGAAAAGGCATAAATGACAAATAATGTGTGTAAGGGTTCAGGTTACAGTGTATGATTGGCTAAATATCAGAATAAGGAACATCTATAGGAAAACCTCAAATGTACAGTAAGTATAGACAGTTAAAAAACAAAATGTATGAATTTCACTAATGAGACACCAGTGAACCTCAGGAGAATTTGCTTCATACTTATACTACGATTTACCAAATTATTTGTTACACCCACTTTGTGAGATATCATCTATCTCTCATGTGATTTATCTTTTAAATGAGATGTGACTGTTGTAGCGGTGGCGGGCACTAAGAAAATGTACATCAGATTAAGGAGAGAATATTAACTATTTTTAAACAAATTAAACAAATGAACAATCTGATCTGATTAGTTCGGGTGCCAGACAAGCTCAGGCTTGTCAAATATAATTTTCACCCAGAATAGCTCTTTAAGCCACGGTTACAAAAAACAATTTGAATGAAATTCGGGTTCATAGTTTCAAAGTTGTATAAAAAAAAAAAAAAAAAAACCTTACAAAAAGCTGGTTCATTTTCAGTGCTAAAAGTTGCACTTTGCTCCCCACATAAATATTTGGCTTCAGAAGACTAGAAATCCAATACGACTCATTTATTATAACACTTTTATACTGTTCTTTGGTCAGTTTTTGCAGTAAAAACCTGTGACTGTACTTTTACTGACTGTACAAAAAGATGGAGCCGCTCTGTCTGCTGGCTTGCCGCCGTTCTCAGTTTCTGCAGCGTTTTATGCTGTTTGTCTTAGCTTCGATGCTTGTTATGTGCCTATCAGTGCATAATGTGTTGGCATCGACTACATATGACCGTCAGTTTCTTCTCGGCTTGCAGTCTTCATCTATTGATTCCATCTGTATGGGCTACGATGAACATAGACACGGATCTTCTAATTGTCCCTTGCTCGGATTCCATCTATTATATGTCGTGTGCCTGGCTGTTTCTTACATAGAAAGAGACGACTGAGAAGATGGGGAAAACGCAGCGGTAACTTAGTGCGATTAAGGAGAGCCTTCTGCTATCGCAGGGAGCTTTTGGATTATGCCTCTGTTACCTTGTCTGCCTATGCTCCGCTCAACGGATTCTACAATTATGGATTAAGACTTTCCTACCTTCCCTCTCTGGCCTCGGCATCTGGACATGGCAGACAGACTGGTACATGATCGGGCCTTCCTAAGATCTCGTTCTCAAGCTGGGGTGAATTTCGGCAATCTCTGATCTCTGGAACATGTCCCTCTACAGCGGAAAAATGGTGGCGCTGCATTATCACGGTCTCGAGCTCCGGATTCAACTACCGTAAAAATGACTCTTCTAAACATAAGATCGATTTTAAATAAAACTTTTATAAATCAACGACTTTTTCACATCGCAAAATTTGGATTGTATGTTTATAACTGAGACTTGGCTAAAGCATGGCGATCATGGTCCTCTTTTTGCATCTTCCCCTGATGACTGTAATTGTATAAACTCTCCAAGGATAACTGGTTGTGGTGGAGGGGTTGCAACAATTTTTAAGAACAGTTTTAAGTGCCGGTCACTACCTGTGGACTACTTCAGTAGTTTTTAAGTCCAACTACTCTGTCTGTGCCTTAATCTATCATTCACCCCACTACAACAAGGAATTTTCTGAGTTTTTATCTTCTCTGGTTCCTTTTCATGGCAAATTATTAATTTTAGGTTATTTCAATATTCATGTGTAGTCCCTCTCATCCCCTAGTTAATGAGTTTCTTCAAATTATTGACTCTTTTAATCTAGTTTTGTGTCGAAGCCTCCGCACAAGAAGGGTCACTTACAAGGTCTGGTTATTTCATTAGGTATCTCAGTTTCCAGTTTGCAAATCGATGACTTCTATCTCTCTGATCATAAACCAGTATTGTTTAATTGTGTTCTTAACAATCCAGTGGTTGATTCTATGCCATGTGGTCGCAAAATTTGTTCTGTAAATTATTTTACTGTTTGTTTGTTTGCAGATGTGTTTTCGAGCGATGCTTGCCTTATCATGTCTTCCTTTTTGGGTTTGTCTGTGGATGAGCAACTTTGTCATTTTAATACACTCTGTAGCAATGTTCTGGACTTTGTTGCCCATTTTAAAACTAAGAAACTTAAACTGCAGGTGAAACCATGGCTCAATAATGCTACTAGAACCTCTAGACAGGAATGGAGGAAGGCTGAAAGAAAGTGTAAGAAGGATAAGCTCCAAGTCTCTTACGATATCATGAGAGTGTTTTGTAAACAGCGCTGTTAAGATGGCCTGGGAAATTTATTTTGCAAGCCTGATTGCAAAACCTGCTCATAGTCCAAAGATTTTGTTTAACACTATTGATCAGGTTTTAAATCCTTCTATGCAGTTACAGATTACAGATGCCTCACCCACAATCTGTGAACATTTTCAGTGTTTTTTGTCAATAAAATAGACTCTATTTGTTCTTGTATTATGCAGTCGTCTAATTTGGATGCTTTTATCACTGATCCTTGTCCAGTTTCTTTGGCTGAGTTTGAACCTGTCACCCCCTTCCTTTTTTTCTGAAGTTCTTCAGAAAATGAAGCTTTCCTCCTCCTGTTCTCTTGATGTTGTACCTCCTCGGTTGCTGCTGGAGGTTTTAAGGATGGTTGAACCTTTTATTTTAACCATATTCAATAGTAGTTTATCACAAGGCACTGTTCCCTCTATTTTAAAGCATGCAGTTGTGTGTTCCAAATCTTGGAGAAGGTGGTCTTTCATCAACTGACTGCTTATCTTAATTCTAATAATTGGTTAGATAAGTATTAGTTGGGTTTTAGGAGGCATCGTAGTATGGAGTCAGTCTTGTTAAAGGTGTTGAAAGACCTTTTAGTAGCAGCAGACTTTGGACAGTCTTCCATTCTAGTCCTTTTAGATCTAAGTGTGGCATTCGATACTATTGACAATGCAATCCTACTTGAAATATTAAGAAATTGTGTAGGTATTCAAGGCTCTGCATTAGAGTGGTTTAAATCCTACCTCTCTGATAGATCATTTTCGGTGGAGATTGGAAAAAGTTCTTCCTCGTCTGTTCCGTTAAATTGTGGTGTGCCTCAAGGTTCTATTTTAGGCCTGTTGTTGTTCTCATTATGCCTGCTTCCTTTGGGTCATATTTTTCTAAAGTACAATATTCCATATAATTTCTACGCTGACGATACCCAGGTTTACTTTCCGTTAAACCATAATGATAACTATAATATACTCTCTCTGCTGAATTGTCTGACTGAGGTTAGATCCTGGCTGACTGCTAATTTTCTAACACTTAATGCATCCAAATCTTAAATTGTTGTCCACCAAATTATTAATCTGATCAATAATCAATTAGGTTCGTTATCTGCTTATGTTATTTTAATGCACATGTAAAAAAATTAGGAGTGATTTTTGATAATGAACTAAAGTTTGGTAAGCAAATCAGCGTAGTTGTTAAAAATAGATCCATTGGGAAGTTGAAAACTTTTTTAACAGTAAAGGACTTACCTAGAAACCTCTCTAGAGTGTTACGGTGTTCCAACAGCATGATGCTCTCTGTGCCTCGATCTCGTCTTAAAGGGCTCATATAATGGTACTTGCACTTTTACAAGTTGTTTGAACTGAAATGTGTGTTGGCAGTGTGTGTACACAACCACCCTATAATGATGAAAATCCACCCAGTGTTGTTTTTACACTACCAATGAAACATTTTTAACCAAACAATGTTACAGACTTTTCATTAAGATCTTAAAGACTAATATCAACTTGAGCCCTTTAAATTAAAAGGAGATTGTGCTTTTTCGATTGCCGCCCCTAGATAGTGGAATTATTTACCATCATATATTAGGCTGTCTCCTGATATGGGAAGTTTTAAATCTCATTTTAAGACTTACCTTTTTTCCTTAGCTTTTTAATTTGTTCCTATTTTATGTTTTATTTTATTGGATTGTTGTGTTTTTTTTTTTTTTTACTTTGTTTCATTATTTAAACATTCTATGCTGTCGCTATCTGTTCTGTGAAGTTACGCTTTTACTGTACAGCACTTTGGTCAGCAGTCGCTGTTTGAAATGTGCTTTAGAAGTACATTTGCCTTGCCATTTAATTGCCTGTTTTATAGTGTTTAGGGTAAGATTGGGGTTCAAAAAATGCATAAATATATGTTAAAATAATTTATACATTTAGAAATGCATGCCAATAATTAAATGCATCTTGATGCATAAGGCAAGTAACTGAAAAGGCAAGTAACATTATTACTCTGACTATGCTTTAGTTTTTGACTCCTTGCAAGTGAAAATGATTTGAAATTCAATATTCACATCAGCTGAGCATAAGCTCATAAGTGAAGCACACTGAGCGTTAAGCACATAATCTGCCAAACACACAGGTCTGACTTTCCTAAAAGTCTAAGTAAGTCTAGGTAGATTGAAGAGAAGTAGAATTCAGCCCTGCTAGGTCCACAATGTCCTGTGAGAAATCTTTCAAAGCTCTTTTCTGGGAACTCATTAGCTAAAACAGCAGCATCAGCAGCCATTTTCCCTTTTGTTTGCTTATACAAGTAGCAATATAATCTGAAATGACAAGCTAGCAAGTCGCAGGAACCTCAAACATTTTCACTTCAACCGCACTAAACCATCAATTAAAAACCTTATAAACCCCTGAGCCACCTCTACATGCATTTGCTTGCCTCCTTTCTTCCCATTCCTTAACCGCTGTCACGTCAGAGACCAATTTGTACACTTCTTGCATAGCATTGTAATTGCTTCCTGGGCTTTTCCAACGAGCACACTCTGCGATAAAGTGCACAGCAAGTGAAGTCACTACAATGCTGATCGTTTGCAGCATATGTGAATGTGAGGTAAAACACACACACACACACACACACACACACACACACACACACACCAGGTTCCCTTTCATTAATTAATACATTTTATTTGCATTTTTATCATGTTCAATGAATCAGACATTTGAATTGCACCAACATTTCCAGTTTAATCTGTTCTTCAACTTTGCCAACTCCAGTTTAGTCCCTCACTGACCTTAATTTTAATATCTCAAATTATAATTGCCATTCATTCTCCCTCTCACTAGCCTCTAAATTACGTGTTTGTATTTTCAAGTATTTTTTTTGTTGTTCAAAGTTTAACCCAGCAATATCAAGGTCAGGCCCACAATCTCACTAAAATCACTTCTGATTCAACCAAATGTTTCAGCAACAATATAAATATGATGAAAGGAAATTATTTGATGAAACTTTTATCTACAAATGTCTAGCTTGTAATCAAATGCAGTATAATTTTGAGTTACAAAACATACAAAAAGAGAACGCCCCCACGACTAATTATTACTAATAATAAAAACCTGTTCTAATCCTAAGGTCCAATTGAAAATAAGTGCTCTGCAAAGTGGACTTCACGGGGTATTGTGCCGTAAGTGAGATTTCAATCCGAAGGGTTGAATGGATCAAAGTACACTGCAGACAGCATAAGGAATGAAGGCCACATTGATAACGAGAGGGAAATGTACAGTGGGAGTCACTGTGCTTCACCCCAAAAATACAAGATGTTTGACTGAAATAAACAGGTTGAGGTTCCAGCATTTTTTTGTTTAATTCCAGGTGAGGCTTGTATGCCGATGTCTGCAAAAGATGCAACAGTTACAGTGCAATGGAAGTACCAAATAAGCAAGCAAATAAATCTTTAGTTCCTTATTGTGACGTACAACCGTATATCGAAAAATTATAAAATGTTGATTGGTTTTTGGGATGCGGGCATGGTGATCAAAAGTGGAGGCAGTAGACACAAGCTAGCAGAGGCAGAGTTTACATGATCTAAACAACTGGGGCCTGTTTCATAAAACAAGTTTACCAAATGAGCCAGGCTTATTTCAGTTAGTCTGACTTGTTTTGATCCAAATCAACTGGCAATAATCAGACTAACTGAAATAAACCTGGCTTATTTGGTAAACTTGTTTTATGACAAAGTCCCCTGGAGAAGTCCAATTATGACACTTTGATTAAACATTACGAGGCCAAAACTAAAGAAAGAATATAACATGCATGGATTAATTGTTCCCAAATACAAACTTGCAAAAACAAGTTTAATTTTTATTTCATGATGACTGAGTTACAGGTAGAAGACAAAAAACACGTAGACTTCTGTGGATTTAATGAAGCAAATCCAAGTATGTAGATAATTTGCATCATAACATTCACCCATAAGTATATTCTCTCACACCTGACATGATTTTGAGTGTTTTAGAGGGCAGTTTATGGCACCTAAGGACTCATTCAGAGTGATTCTAATAAACATCTGAACCAAGAAACCTGTGAGTGTCCATTGCCCAGTCCTCATAATAATATTTCTAATCAAACATATGTTTAACATGGCGCTGTCCTGTTACATGGAGTGCAACTTTTTCTGGAGTCTACTTTTTTAAATTAAATGAAACGTTCATGAAGTTTTTATTTATTATTTTTATTTTATTTAATAGCACTACACGAATCCTCGGTTTAATCAGTGAGTGCAATCCTTGGGAGGCTTTTATGGCCACGAAGGGTAAATGAGAGGTTTTCCGAACAGAAGCTGTTCATCAGACCAATTTTATTCAATATGGATCCCAATAATTTCTGTACATCAGCGAAGAAACTGTCAGGAAAATGTAATGTACAGTGCTCAGCGTAAATGAGTACACCCCCTTTGAAAAGTAACATTTTAAACAATATCTCAATGAACACAAAAACATTTTCCAAAATGTTGACAAGACTAAGTTTTATATAATATCTGTTTAACTTATAACATGAAAGTAAGGTTAATAATATAACTTAGAGAAGAACATTTTCAGTTTTACTCAAATTAGGGTGATGCAAAAATGAGTACACCCCACTGAAAGTCTCTGGAGAAAAGCTAAATTTTAGACTACAAATGTCTAATTTAACAAGAATTCAACCACAGGTGAGTCTATTAATTCATTACACAGGTGACAGTTGACTATAAAAGGGTGTTACTTAAAGAAAACCCCTTCCCATTTCATGCTGTAAGCAATGGCACCACATGGAAGAGAAATGTCCCAAGACCTGAGAAAGAAAATAATTTCTTTACACAAGAAAGGTGAAGGCTACAAGAAGATCAGCAAAGCTTTACTTATCAGTCAGAATACTGTAGCAAAAGTGGTACAAACATTTAAAAAAGATGGAACTGCAACCATCTCACAAAGACGTCCAGGTCGTCCACGGAAGTTAACACCTCGTCAGGAGCATCTTCTGATGAGAAGGGTTGAAGAAAATCGACATGCAAGTTCACTGCAGTTATCTAAAGAAGTAGAAAGCCAAACTGGGGTGACTATTTCCCGTGACACAATACGGCGTACACTGCAGAGGAATGGCATGCATGGGTGCCGTCCACGAAAGAAGCCTCTCCTAAAGCCCAGGCACAAAAAGCCTGCCTAGAGTTTGCCAGGGCCCATGCTGACAAAGATGAAGACTACTGGGACTCTATACTCTGGAGTGATGAGACCAAGATAAATGTTTTTGGAACTGATGGCTTCAAAACTGTATGGCATCGCAAAGGTGAGGAATACAAAGAAAAATGCATGGTGCCTACAGTGAAACATGGTGGTGGCAGTGTCCTTATGTGGGGCTGCATGAGTGCTGCTGGCGTCGGGGAGCTACATTTCATTGATGGCATCATGAATTCACAAATGTACTGCTCTATACTGAAAGAGAAGATGCTACCATCACCAGTGGTGGTCAGTAACGAAGTACAACTACTTCGTTACTGTACTTAAGTACATTTTTCAAGTATCTGTACTTTACTGGAGTAGTTTTATTTTGAGTAACTTTTACTTTTACTTCACTACATTCCAAAGCATAAGATCGTACTTTTTACTTCACTACATTTCATAAAACATATCGTTACTCACGTGATACATCACGTGCTCCGAGACGCAGAAGCGGTGTCTGATTCATGAACAAACTGATTCTTTTCAATGAACCTGTTCAATCGGTTCGCAAATCGCAACAAACGATTCATTTACGAATTGCAATGATCCGATTGCAGCTGTTCTCGAGTCGAAAACTCACTGATTCAAACGATCCGTTTAGAGCGAGTCTTCTTCAGTGAACTGAACTCACAAGTAAAGAACCGGGAGATCTTGTGAGCACGCGCTACTGATGCTGTGAAACGTACGTTACTAATGTCGAATTTTAGGATTAATTATTGTAACTGAAAATAATATTTATATTTAACAAAACTGTCAGTTGTTTGTGAACTAAATCTGCTGTAAAGGGTGAGCTATTTAAGCCCACTGAAATGCTTGAATGCAGACAGATCAACATCAGTGTCTCTAACGTTATGTTTTAGGTCAAAAAACAAAACATTAAAATAACACTGATTAAATAATATAACTCATGGCCGTTCATATGTAACGGTCTTATGTTCATACGCTGCTGTAACGTTAGCAGTTTTATTAAAATGCCATGCATTTAGACCTATGTGACGTCTGTTTTTATATTGTTTATCAACAGTATACATTTTTATATTGTTTAGATCAACTAGCCGAGTAAACAGATATGAATGTTTATACATAACCATAATGAAAATAAGTAAATATTGTTAGCTGATGCTAACTGTCTAGCTAACAAGCTTGCTGGTGATAAGTTGAGGAAATGTTTAGATATAAAGTCCAAATATCTTTATTCAGCCACCTAGATAGATTCCATCTGAGGGAAAAAGAAAGGATGTGATGTTCAGAACATAGTAACTACAGTAATTATCAGAATGGGAAGTGATGCCCTCTGGGGGCATTTGGCCAGGGGTGTTTTTACACCACAGACAAGGTTTGAGAAGAAAGAAAATCATTATGAAAATATAATTAGATTTTCCTTAAAATGTTCTTCCTAATTTCAGGCCTAATTCTCATGTCATATATAACTGACGTTCTGCAAAACAACAAGTTCTAAAACACTTTGTTCTTACTGGTGAAAATTAGATGGTGAAATCTGATTTCTCTCAGGTACATGGCAGTGTAAGCTTCACAGTGAACATTACTACCTCACTCATCAACGTAGTCCATATCAACAAAATATATATCGTGACTCTATATAGTGGTTATTTTGGGAAAAACCCAGGTATTTTGGGCAGTAGGATTATAAAAATATGTGCTAATATAAAATTAAATAAAGTAGTCTAAATAGAATTGCAAAATAAATCTGTCTATCAGTACTTTTTTACTTAAGTACATAAAAAAATGATTACTTTTGTACTTTCACTCGAGTAAAATTGAAAAAGAAGTACTTTTACTGGAGTAATATTTTATTATACGTATCTGTACTTTTACTCAAGTACTTGATCTGTGTACTTTGTCCACCACTGACCATCACTCCGTGCCCTTGGTCGTCATGCACTTTTCCAACATGACAATGATCCTAAACACACATCTAAGGCCACTGTTGGATTTCTGAAGAAGAACAGGGTGAAAGTGATTCAGTGGCCAAGTATGTCTCCTGATCTGAACCCAATCGAACACCTATGGGGAATTCTGAAGAGACAAATTGAGCATCACTCTCCATCCAGCATCCAATCTCTAAAAGAGGTCATTCTTGAAGAATGGAAAAAGATAGATCTGACAAAACGTCGCCAACTTGTTCATTCCATGCCTAGAAGACTTGGTGCTGTCATTAAAAGTCATGGAGGCCATACAAAGTACTAGATTTAGTAGTTTTTGTTGTGGGGTGTACTCATTTTTGCATCACACTAATTTGAGTAAAACTGAAAAATTTGTAATCTAAGTTATATTATTAACCTTACTTTCATGTTATAAGTTAAACAGATGTTATATTAAACTTAGTCTTGTAAACATTTTGGAAATGGTTTTTGTGTTCATTGAGATATTGTTTAAAATTTTACTTTTCAAAGGGGGTGTACTCATTTACGCTAAGCACTGTATGACTTTCAAAATGATCACCCGGTTCTCTCTGTTTCTGGTTGTCTGTGTATTTTGTGTTCTCCCTTTTTGTGTTTCTTTACTCCGGTAGTGTTCTTTTCCAGAATGTTTCTGGTCTGTGATCCTGCTTACCTTGTGACTTTGATTCCTGCCTGCCCTTTTTTTTTGATGTCGTCTGATCCCCTGGCTTTGTTTCAGACTGTTCTCTTTCCTTTGAATCACTAGACTCGGTCACTCTCCAGCTCTCCGTGACTGTCTGCTGCCAATCTCGGCTTGGCACTTGGAGTCGTGCCCTTAGCTGCGCTCACTGGAGCATTTGCCCCCTTTGCAAATTTGCTGAATATCAGGAAACTTCACTGACTGCGTATCTGATTGCCTTCCCATTATGTGACACCCAAGGGTGGACTGGAAGTAAAATCAGCCCTGGACTTACAGCCTACCAGTCCATCACAAGTCCAGCGGAGCAGAAGTGTGCTCAGAAACAGACAAAAGACAGAGTGTGGCACACAAGTTAGTTAACTAGCCAGGTAGTCTAGATAGACAGCTTGAAACGATGGAAATAAAGCATTGCAGGGTTTCTTAATTTTCTTAACGGTTGCCAGTGCTATTACTCCAAACATTTACGACATCGCTACATTGCCGGCGGTGACATTGTCAATGCAATGTCGGACTCAGCTCACAGGTAAATGGTGGACAAACTTTTCTACTAAATAATAAATAACATAAAAATTGGTTACGCTTTTCCTTAGGACACCGTATTGAGAAAGGCAGTGCAAATGCAGT
The DNA here is from genome assembly GCA_027564155.1 of Gymnocypris eckloni scoliostomus. Classification (NCBI taxonomy): domain Eukaryota; kingdom Metazoa; phylum Chordata; class Actinopteri; order Cypriniformes; family Cyprinidae; genus Gymnocypris; species Gymnocypris eckloni. The sequence goes on from CM050417.1 coordinate 28,913,620, forward strand.
TCTGTCGTTAAAGTTGCTTCTCTTGGGTGCGTTTCCCAAAAACATCGTTAGCTAACTATGGACACAAGTTTCACAGAACTCTATTGGTAATAACAGAACTAGGGATGTAACGATTAACCATGAGCCGGTTGAAAATCAATTAAACTATGTGCCGATTCAAATTGGTTGAGATGCCAAACAAATCACGATACAATTGGAGTAGGCGTTTATATGAATGTATCTCTGACGGGAACAGTTTACGCGGTAATTTCTTTTGATCTTGCCTCTGAACGATGCATATTAAAGTAGTGTTCATAAGCGCAGCTCTGCTTTGTTTAAAGTGGTAAACACTATCACTGCTGTTCATAAGCGCCACCTGCTGGCAGAGAGTGAACTTCTCATCCAGCACGTCTGCTGTTTTGTTCATGTTTTATGTAGTATAGTTTCACAAAACTAAAGTCAGACCATTCTGTTTTCGCTTCAAACTTGAAATGTTGCAGTCTAACTTAGATTATAAACTACTAATGCTGCATTATGCTGCATCTTTGTTTGGATCAGTGTTAATCTTGACAGAAAATTTGTATTTAGTTTTAGTCATATTTTAGTCATCTGAATAGTTTTTAGTTTTAGTCGACTAAATATCATAAGATTTTAGTCGACTAAATCTATAGTAAATTAGTTCAGCTAAAATCTAATAGGTTTAGTTATAGTACATTTATTAAGCATTTCACAAAAATTTCCATACTCGTTATATAGACTGCGATTTAATTGCGGTGACACACAACATGCCTTTTTTAAATTAAATAAAACCACTTCTCCTAAAGAACAAGAACATGGTGTTGTTTAATGAAATGCCAATGGTTATATCTGGCTAATTATGCATTATTTATAGCAACTTGTTTAAAATATTCTTAATTCTTTCAGGCAGACATATTTATTTATATAAATAAATTTAGATTAATCTTTAGGGCTGATTCAGTCAAGAGCAGTGAGTGATTTTCTGTCTTTCATTTGTTGCTTGATTAACATCAATGACTCGGACAATAGCAACTAAATTAGGCTGCTGTCCATTTAAGACCAAATGCAAGGATGCAATGTACACGTTCTCCCTACTGTTTACATTCTCTAAGGACGTAATCAAAGTGTTTACGTGAATACAGACAAAACAGACAATTCGACATTATTTTGTGTGTATATCTCCGTTCATGCAACATGAAAGAGTAGACACACTTTCTGTGTGTGTATGCTTCAGTGTCTGCTCTCAGAAAACCGTTCTCTCGTGTTGTCAGATTTATCCATATGTCTGCTCTTCTCGTACTCCCACATATTTAATTTTTTTAACGTTTTATGCGCCGTGCAGCAAGTGCATTTTAGCTTATGTCCCGCCGGTTCATATGTTCGCATCTTAACCTTTAATTTTTTCTGAATGAATCTCTTCCCAAATCGTCCCTCCCTTCGTCTCGTTTTTATTCATTAACGAAAATGTCAATAGATTTACATCATAATTTGTGTCATTCAAAAAGAGTTTTTGTTCGTTATCGTCTCGTTGTCGTCAGTGAAAAATTTAATTAACACTGGTTTGGATCATGATTAAAGTGCAATGGTAAGAGCACAGACAAAGCCTTAATTTGTTTATATGAAGATATTTATTTTATTTGTGTAACATGCTTATTTGATTTGGGGTTTGTTTTAACATTTCTATTTAGATGTGTTATATTTCAATTTCACAAAGAAACATGCAGCAATAGCCTAATAAAAAGACATTCTCATTTACTGTATAATGTCTCATTTTGTAAAAAAACTATTGTGATAAAATCGAACCGTGATATTAAAATCGTGAGTTGAGTGAATCATTCCAATTGAGTGTTACATTCCTACTTGCCACCATAGTTGCTTTTAGGAAACGCCCCTGGGTTTTTCTTGCATTCGACAAACACTAGCTGCGTTTCCCTTACCGTTACCCTTGAAATTGCACAATTTTAAATAGAAAATTTGAAAATGCTCCCAATGGAAACACATTCATTCACAACAAAGCCCATATATCGCTCACATGAGGTGGTTTTTCAGGCAATTTAAAAAGGAGTATTTTGCAAAACTGCAATGAAAATAGTTTTTTTGCATTTACAGGTTACCTGGTGTATGAAAAAGTCACATGATCATCCTTCAATGAACGACCTAAAAGAAACACCTCATACGTGGCTGTTCTCAAGTATAAGGGCTTTTCTTACCATTAACGCTTATAAAATATTGCATAATTTTGCACAAATCTGTAATGGAAACACAGCTATTGAAAAAACATGTTGAAAGTTTCAATAAGGTTTAGTTGGAACATTTTTGGGTCCTTTTTGTATAAGATTGTATTTTAGCATATCATGAGACTTACGTATGTACCACTGCCAGGGATGCAATATAGGTGCATCAAAAAATGAATTCATGAAATAATGCATCGCGTGTTGAATTAATATGGAATCTGCAACCTGAATTGTAATATCATTTCAGACACATGCATTGTATTGTGTGCAGTTATACGAGGAGTCTTGGTCTCTACAGCATGAGCATGCATAGTGAGTGATGACTACAGAGCTGATAGTGTTGGAGGGCACACAGATACTGTTGTGCTGTTCTAATAAAAGACATGGTTTAGAGAAAATCAAACACAGTCCGGACAGAAAGATGGTGAGAGTGCAGCATTATTCCCTCTACACCGCCTATCCTGAACTCAGCATTACATCCTCAAGGGCATTCAAAAATCTCCCCCAACAAGTCTGAGGCAACGCCCCATACATCACACACCCAGATTATCTCTATCTAAACAGCGGGCTAGAAATTTGGGTGGACGTCAGTATTTAACTAAATCAATTTTGATTGAATCAAATGATTTAGTGATTTAACTGACTTTGTCTATCCATATTATAAATGCCAAAAACTTTACATTACACAAAATGATCTTATAGGTAGCATGCATGATATTAATTCATATGACTTGACTCGTATTGTTAATATAACTGTGAAATCAAAATGTAACCCTTTAATCAACTTGAGATAGTCACCACTGATAAGCTATTAGTAAATATAATGTAGAAACTGTAATTGTCTGTAATGCTGCATTGCAACAATTTGCATTGTGAAAAGCGCTACACAAATAAACTTGAATTGAATTAATCACTCTCGTTGGTTCTAACACACTACATGACTTCGCAAAGTTTGGGGTTAGTTGGTATTTGAGGTTAGCATGGTTTGCTAAATAAAAAAATCCCTGTTAGCCCTTCAAGCAGGCTCTCTTTAGATATTGGTAGCCCAAAATTAATTTAACTAGCCCAAAAATTAAAAATATGCATCCTCAATGTGCAATTTTATAAGGAAATATTTAGTGTGAAATGTGCTGCTAAAGGATGATCTGCAAGGTACTACATGTAAATGTCCACAAATGCTTTTTCACAGATTTTTGAATTATTACTCAATATATTTAATAAGGTATATAGCATACAGTGCATGCATGTTGTTAGTTCAGTGAGACTGCATTTGTCAGCTCTTAATGAGCCTACTTGAGCATCAGTGAGTGTGTGCACCAATGTAATAGTGGTCTATGCATCCCTATGTCTTTTGTCTTTAGCCTGAAAAAAATGGATCTCAAATGCTGGAAAGGGTTCAAATATGAAGATACTGGAAACCCAAAGCATGTGCAGGACCTGGAGGATTTTTCTGAAGAACAGTGGACAGTTTAAAAGCTCAGAACAAACAAGACTCATGAAAACATACAACAAAACAGAAAACACAGTCAAACACTATTTTTCAGTTAACGATACACAGCTTTAGCACAGGTAAACTTTTGACCACTTTCAATTCAGTTATTATTTTTGTCTTGTGGACTGTACAATCTCTGAAATAGCTTATTCAGTAATAACAACATTTAAAAACATCTTATTTTGTTGTTAACATTTTGCAGGTTCTGCAAGACACATGTAAACTTATGACTGCACCTGTTTGTGCTCCTATATGTATGCATAGCATAGCTGGAGCAGCTGCTTTCTTCAGTATAAGAGCTGAACGATCTTCTGGCAAAGATTATAATGTGGTTTACAGAGAACCTGAACACAGTTACAGAAATTCCCCTGCCCTGGTGTGACCCTGAATGACCTCGCTCTCATTACGCCACAGTTTCTGCAAGACGTCTGAGTGCATGTCAAACTACCAGACTTTGTCTTTCTCTTACGAATAGGGAAAGAAAGCAATAAAGTTAATGTATAGAGAGATGAACCAGAGGATGTAAACAAATGTCTTGAAAAGCACAAAAAAATATTCTGAGAAAATAAAGAAACTAAATGTAGACACTACATTGAAGACAAAAGATTTAGACTTCCTGCGAATGTTATGGTAGAGAGGGAACATTTTCATCCCCACAGATTTGTGCTCTATCGGCCTCCATTCCCAAAACAAAGCCTTACATACAAGCTCAGTGTGCCCTCTGATTTATCACATGAACAGGAAACTGCAAACCGCCTGCAGATGTGACGCTGAGCAGCATGGCTGTACCTAATATGTCTTCTTAGCATTTATGTAATTTGTTTAGAAATGGCTTATTTTTGTTGTTGTTGCTTTTCTGAGGGAGTCATTCCTGCCAAATGTATAAAGCAAGAGCAGATAAATACAGTAAAAATCAAACGTTTCATTAAAAGTGTTTTGAATTGACTAATTTAAACTGACCTGTCATATCCATTACCATACTACAAGTATATCTATAGCTGTAAAGACAGATAGACAGACAACACAGACAGACAGACAGACAACACAGACAGACAGATAGACAGATAGACAACACAGACAGACAGACAGACAGACAACACAGACAGAAAACACAGACAGACACACAACACAGACAGACAGACAGACAGACAGACAGGCATACAACACAGACAGACAGGCATACAACACAGACAGACAGACAACACAGACAGACAGGCAGACAACACAGACAGACAGACAGACAACACAGACAGACAGACAGACAGACGATGACAGAAAGACAGACAACAAAGACAACACAGACAGACAGACAACACAGACAGACAAGACAGACAACACAGACAGATAGACAACACAGACAACACAGACAGACAGATAGACAGACAACACACACAGACAGACATACAGACAGACAACACAGACAGACAGACATACAGAAAGACAGATAGACAACACAGACAGATAGACAACACAGACAACACAGACAGACAGATAGACAGACAGACAGACAACACAGACAGACAGACAGACAGACAGACAGACAGACAGACAACACAGACATACAGAAAGACACACAGACAGACAGACAGACAGACGATGACAGACAGACAACACAGACAGACAGACAACACAGACAGACAGGCAGACAACACAGACAGATAGACGATGACAGACAGACAGACAGACAGACAATGACAGACAGACAGACAGACAGACAGACAACAAAGACAACACAGACAGACAGACAACACAGACAGACAGACGATGACAGACAGACAGACAGACAGACAGACAACACAGACAGACAACACAGACAGACAGACAAGACAAGACAAGACAAGACAACACAACACAACACAACACAACACAACACAACACAGACAGACAGACAGACAGACATACATACAGAAAGACAGACAGACAACACAGACAGACAAGACAGACAACACAGACAGATAGACAACACAGACAACACAGACAGACAAGACAGACAACACAGACAGATAGATGGATGGATGGATGGATGGATGGATGGATGGATAGATAAGGGTGAGACTGGGAAGCCGCTGCTCACATGGTCAGTCGCATGATTGTCTCCTGAAAATAAAATGTCATATTCTTGGCATATCAGGAATACATTCATGTATAATTTAATAATAGGACAATAATATCCTACTAAGTATTTGATTATTTAAGTCTTCTGTTTAAAAATAGGAAAACAGATGCACTATAGTTGAAATAGCTTTCTGTCTTGCATTATATCTCTCAAAATGATGGATGTCATTCAAATGTGGAGATAAGCAGAAATAGGTTAATGCAACCTCTTATTTAATATAATGTAAACAAAGCTGCTTGTTTATATTTTAATCTGTAGAATGTATTACATACCTGTTGCTGCCATAATAATGGCCAGTTTCAAATATTTAACATGTGGTGATGAAATATTGTTGATACCGTCCAGCATTTCAGCACTAAAAGAGTTCCTCTTTAAAGTGCATGCGAATAACAGCGAAGCTCAATAGTTCCCATACGTGTTCGGCTGTGGTCACAATGAGTTTAAACTGTGACATTTGAGTTGATCACTTCTTGTTTTCTCAGAGACGTGGATTCGGGTGGCGATTATAACACCTCATGACCTCAGTGTTTGCCAATAACTTTAGGTAATTTTGGTGGGGATTTTTACACGTGTGATGGGGAAAAAACACAGTCATTCTGGGTGCAAATGTTGAAAACACCTTACATCCCCATGAGAAACAATTACTGTCAGAACAGGGCTTATGTCTGATTAAGATCATCAGCAGAGACCCCATGCGTCAGATAAGAGAGACATACAAAATGTTCAAAGCAGAGATGCTACTATACTGTTTAAGCAGTTTATATACTATATCAAAGTTATGGTTTAGTTTGATATCTTACAAATGTATATACTCATTAAAACTGTTTATCTGTGTAGAAAAACACCCTGCATTTCTGTTGCAATGAGTTACATTTCTAAAATATGTGTCCCAAGAATCACACCAGGCCCGTGTCTGCTGACCTGATTCTTCATGCCAGTATGAAAAACACCCCGGCAGGCATCATTCATAAGGGATGAGTGCAAAAACAAACAAAATAAAGATGCGTGGAGGAAAACCAAGTCACTTACATTCTAAACACAATAAACATCAACAAAAACAGCTCCAAACAAACCCACAGTAGATCCTGTAGATTCAAACAATTTGTTTAACATAAAGTGGTGTGTTGTTTAATGAATTGTTTGAATGAATGATTCAATGACCTGTTCATAAAGACTGTGGCTGTATTCAAAATATATGCATACTCCCAATCTGTTTAACCACCAAACTATAAAAAAACAATGCCACCACATACTGGCAGTTATTTAACTACAGTATCTAGCTTTTTTGATTAAAAGTGCAAAAACATCCAGTGCAAAAACATCCAGCTGTTTTAGTTTTTAACCACTAGAGGGATAAAATGTACATAGTATAGCTTAAAAAATAATGTCTTATTTTAATATACACATAATAAATGTCAATCCCCTAGCCTTATTCATTTATGCTGTTGTAACTGCATGGTAAAAAAGTAAGGCATGCTATTCTGATCTTTATCACAAGAGGAGGACGAGAAGGAAAACGGATATAAACATTGAAGATAACATTGATAATGACGATAATACGCCACATCAACTGCATGCATATTAACAACAGTGTGTCTTTTCTTTGCATTTTCATCAAATACACAGAAATGGTTTATTTCACGGGCTCTTGAAGACGTGGCTAAAGCAGCAATGGTTAAAGTCTAAAGATATAGATTTCACAGCAACATATCCTCAGCATTGCTTGCTTAGGTCAGGAGTCCAAAAGTTCAGGTCAGTGGAAGCACATTCAATCTAACTCAAACTACAAATTCTAAATTAGACATTTACAGAAAATCAGTGAGACCGGTCCAGATGTTTTGCAAATTTAAACAATACTTTTGAGCATTAATGAAACAATGGAGTCTATACTTAATGTGCAGATGAGTTGAAACAAGTGTGTTTGATTAAGGAGACGTGCATAATGCTCTACTCAGTTCTGAGTTTCTATTCTATTCCTTCAAGAACACAGCATGAAACCAAAAACAACATGGGATTCTTGTGAAAAACTGTTTCTTCTCTGACTGCATTTGTTTGCTTGTGATTGTGGCAACTTCATACCCAGAAAAAATAATGGACAGAGCAACACAGTGTGCCGGTCAGTGTCACTTGAAGTCAAATTTCTTGTTAATATTGCAAAATTATTGCAAACCTATACGGAAGAGTTGCACTTTAACAAAGACATTTGGCAAACCCCTCATCCTTACCAAACGGACCTTTTGGAATTGTACTGATAGTGAACAATATCTCAGCCTGTTGTCTTATATGTACCTTTAGTGCAGTTGGCACAGCTGTAGTTTAATGTCTCAGGTTTAGTTTTAGATACATGATCAAGGCTATGCTCTTGCGTTCTCCTCTTTCTCTCTACCTGAGCTCTGCCTTGCTGGGCAATCGGATCATTAGTTGCTAGGAAAGGCCATTCTCCAGTCCTAAATGGCATCGCTCTTCCTCACATCCATGTGGCTCTTTAAATCTGTGCTTACTCTCTTTCACATGAGCCCTACCTTTCACTCTGTTACTCTGATAATATATTATACAAAGTAGCTACAATTCCTTGTTCATGCATCTGTTTTGTTGCTGTTTCAAAAATGGCCAAACTAGTTTGGAATGTTTGGATACATTGCAATACAATCACATTCCATCAACAATGCTTTGTTAGTAATATCTGGCAGAAGATGGTAATAGGAAAAAAAATGCATTATTCTATCATGATGTGCAATGACCCTACAATGACACCTTTTCACTCAAACCTTGCAGTGTTCAATTTAAACACACTTCTCTTTAAAGAGCTAGGCCTAAATGTAGAAGGACTTGGGAGATCAATGCAAAACATACCAAATGTGCACTAAAACGAGCAATGTGATAGAAAGCTGCTGGCTGAGCCTGGTTACAAGCTGTAATTGCAATCACATGCTCCTAAAAGTTGTAGAAATGCATAACTGAATGAGGCTATAACTACCACAGATCAATACTACTGAAGTCCCATCATCAAACCACTTCACCGTATCCTATAGCATCAGAGCACCCCCTCTATCTCGGTGCTGAAGCTCCAAAAACACTGCACATTTCAGATGCCATCTTAATCAAACACGCCTGATTCAGCCCAGCGACTCCTGGAGTGGGTGTGTCAGAGAAGGAGACGGTGTTCAGGAGGAAGAACCAGGCTGGAAACCGCTGCGCTACATTCCTCTGCGAGCGGACGGCACCGAACATGTAAAGCTGCCACCAGCGGAGGATTTCCCGCGAAAGAACACATTCGAACGAGTTGATTTTTAAAGGAGAGTTCTAAATTCTGAATAAAACAAACGCCGCTAACAGAGGCCCAGTCATTCACAAACACCATCCTTGTCCATTTACAACTTCCACAGAATGAGTCTGGCATATGACCTCCCTGCATGCATGCCGAACACAATGCTTGACTAAATAGATATATCCTCTGCGCAGTGCGATTCTCTTCACACACACACACACACACACACACACACACACACACACATCATTAGATAGTCCACGATACAGCATCAAAATAAGCCCAAGCGCGCGCTGTCCTTGTCTTACCGTTACAGTCGCGTTCCTCACAGCATTAGATGCGGTTTGACGAATCTCAGCTGCGCTTCCCGGCTTCAGGAGGCTTTTCGTAAATCTCCGGGTCGATTCCGCTGCCATTTCTTCATCGGTGCATTCGAAGCTCGAATCTGCAGTATGTGGCACGAATCGCGCCGAAAGCGAGAGACTGTAAATGCGCGTGCTTCTGCTCCGCTCAGCAGCTTCACTACAGCGCGGTGGGCAGGGCTCTGTTTCCTCCGCAATCACACACATATCAGCAGATGTGATCATCAGCAGATGTGGATCATGTTCATGCAGATAATCGTTCAAAAATCCTCCAATCAGTAATAATTCAAAGCTCGAGCAATGGATTCTATTAGATGAAAGTATTCAGTGTTGCAGACAGACTGATTTAATTCAGGTCAACAGATCAAGTGTACAAACCTGAACGAGAAATAGTATTAGAGAAGTAATAAGTCATATAACACTAGATGCAACGTTTTTAATAGCCTAGTTTATTCCTCGCGTTGGCAGTGTATGTAAAGGTGCGGTTAAATATATTTACACATAGCTATGCACACAAAAGGTAGTTGTACTGCTCTAATCTCGGTGAATATGCCATTTTAACTGAACTGTCTAGTAGTGTACGCGAGAAGATTTGTTGGACTTTGGCGCCATCGCGCGTCATAAAACACAAACATACAAAAAATGATTAAAAAAAGCATTGGCAAAAGTGTTTGGTTGGAGCCTCAGCAGCATTCATGAGTTTTTTTCTTTTGCATAATGATGCATTAAATAGTGTTCAAACACATCTATGTTTCTATTCATGTCTTTACAATTGTATATGATGTTTCAATTAAATTAAAGACAGATAACATTCAATTATATTTTTCATAAGGATATAGGTTATATTAATAACTCAAACCCCTTTCAGTGCGTCTCTATTTACATGTACATCCACCATGTTTGTAGTTCTTTTAATTAATATGTATTGTAGTTCTGAACCAAATCCTCCTCCAGAGTTCAGTGGGTTGTGGGATCTTTAGATGCTCCCTGGATTACAGTAACCATTCAGTTTCAGTGTTTAATATAGTAAACTTTGAGTTTCTAAAAAGGTGTTTCATAATGACATGTGCTAATGACAGCACCACACAGTCTACAACCAGATGACAGTTCATGTGCGGTTTTTGTGCAATTTTTGTTGTTTTCATGTTTATTCATGTGTGTTCATGTAATGCAGGGATTCACAAACTTGTTTTGTGAGCTGAACCCCTTTAATTGAAGTGCTCTCAGATTTGAAGTTGATTTGTCAATAGTTCAGAAACATGTTCTCGTTTCTCTGATGTGGATTAATAGTCACATGGACATGAAAATAAACAAATAAATAAAAATAAATAAAGTATTTATATTTCTAACGTTCAAGTCTTTAGATGATTATTTTATTTGATGTTATTATTCATTTTTTCACACTGGTACATAATATTAAAATCTACAATATTTGATTTATGAGTTATGTCAAATCAAAAAGTAGTCAGAATACATTAGCTAATATGTGTAATCCAGTAGATTAGGTTACTAACAACACATTTCAACAAAACAAACATACACCAGAGGCAACCTGAGTAAACACAAAATACATATTTAAAATATGTTATTTATTTAAGATAAAACACAAGATCTAATACAGTGGTGTAATGGGATAATGTGTTTTACCTTGCATTCAGTGGTTCCCATTCTTATGACAAGCCAGTATATGTAAGTCATGTGAAAGATGCGCGTGTGTTATGTATGTATTTTTGAACATGTTGTAAAGTTTGTTTGATGGCATTTGTTGATGATCTGCCTCATTAATACATAACAAACACCAACTGTGTCAGTGTAAAATGTATTTGCCACTGCTAATTCTCAAATCTGTGAAAATACATTCATAATGGGGTTGAGGGGGTATTTATATGACACCATTTACAACTAAAAACTATGTGTGTTGACCGTTCATTTACACAACAGTGTTTTGGGGGCCTGAAAATGCATTAATAATTAAAAACATATCCATGTAAACTACAAGAATGCAAAATGTGTGAAAACTCACATCATGCACATGTGTATTACGTTCTGATTTTGATTTTAGCAGAGCTGATGTCCTGTCCATTTTTACTAGAGCAATCCGTTGCAGAAGGTGCGAGGATAGTTCGAAGAGCTTTCGGTGGTATTTTTCAAGCCACTTAAGATCCCAGGTTTTACATATACATTATAATTGTTATTGAAAATCATGCAATCATGATAATGCCAATAAGCATTACTTGTGTTAATACTTAGAAACATTTCCAAGCTACGGAACATGTTAAGTGTTTCTGATGCTGAAAAGTTAGTTCATGCATTCATGACCTCTAGACTGGACTATTGTAATGTACTACTAGGTGGTTGTCCTGCATCTTCAATAAACAAGCTACAGATAGTACAAAATGCTGCAGCTAGAGTCCTTACCAGGTCAAGAAAATATGATCATATTACTCCAATTTTACAGTCTCTGCACTGGCTACCTATTAAGTTCCGTATCAGTTACAAAATATTATTACTTGCCTATAAGGCCCTAAATTAATTAGCTCCTGCGTACCTAACTAATCTTCTATCACGCTACAATCCAACCCGCTCCCTAAGGTCACAAAACTCTGGACTCTTGGTAGTACCTAGGATAGCAAAGTCCACTAAAGGAGGTAGAACTTTTTCCTAAACTCTGGAATAGCCTTCCTGATAACGTTCGGGGTTCAGACACACTCTCTCTGTTTAAATCTAGATTAAAGACACATCTCTTTAGCCAAACATTTATATAATGCATCTCACAATCTTGTACTGCCAGTCTATCTGAACAAATGCACATTATTATGCTTTAGCTTGGGTTATACTGATAATTTCATCCAGGGTTATTCCTGCTCCACTAATTGTCTTACTGTTTCTATGTTTCTGCCACGGATTAACATCCCGTGGTAGCTAGGAATTACACAAGCTTCAGTCTGGATCCAACACTTAAACGATCTGAGATGACCGAACACCTGAGAAGAGACGATGACAACCCCTCGGAGGACCTCAGAGGAAGCCAACCATCAGCGATTATACTGACTTAACCAAAGTCTGCCATAAATGGAGGATCAGCACCCGGAGACAACCTCTACAGGCCTGACCGTCAGCGGAGTCTAGGACACATAGATGAGCCCCAGAGACAGATCTCCAGTGAGAACCTCGTCACCTAGACATCCATCGGGGAAAGACCCCTGGAACCAGTGGACCACTTACACTCTGACTTTGCTGCAGTTGGAACAAACTACTGGTTCGTCTGGCCGGAGGGGAACTGCCCCCCTGACTGAGCCTGGTTTCTCCCAAGGTTTTTTTCTCCATTCTGTCACCGATGGAGTTTTGGTTCCTTGCCGCTCTCGCCTCTGGCTTGCTTAGTTTGGGGAATCTTCATTTCCAGCAAAATCATCGACTTGATTGAACAGATATTATTTAAACTGAACTGACCTGGACAATGCCATTACTAAATTCAATAATGAAATGCATTCAGCTGATAATTAAGTGCTAAATCCTGTCATTTTACATTATTGACACAATTTGCCTATTTTGATATTGTACAGTGCTTTGTTACAATTTGTATTGTTAAAAGCACTATATAAATAAAGGTGACTTGACTTGAATTGAATGTAGCGTAATAAACAGATTATTAAAAACAAAACAAAAAAACTTCCTATAAGTGGCCGACCTTCCAAAATGTCTCCAAGTGCTGATTGCATAATTGCCCAGTATGTGGCAATATGTGGGTGGTATGGCACTATGAAAATCACCATTTAATAAAAGAAGAAGAAAGGAGAAATATGTTGTTCTTGTGGCATTAGGTGCAAAACTGAGGAGACTTTAAAGAGTTAGTTCACCCAAAAATGAAGATTAGCAAATGTTTTACTCACCCTCGAGGCATTCTAGGTGTACATGACTTTCTTCTTTCAGACGAATCCAATCGGAGCTATATTAAAAATGTCCTTAATCTTCCAAGATTTAAGTCCTAAACACTGACAAAAGATTGGCATCGTGAAACAATCGTGGATATTTCTGTGGTCGTGGCTCCTAATCGGTGGTCGTACAGTGAGAGAGGTTCAAAGAAGGCCATCATCACGGTCTTGCGACCAAAGATAGTGTACAATACAGCATAATTATAGCATGATGTGTTGGCTGGTAAGATCCACATTTACTGACCAACCAATAAAATTGCGACATGAAATCAACGCGACATAGCGCTAAAACATAAAACTGCTTACCTCAAGCTCTTATCCCATCCTCTTTCGCTGCTTCCACTTTTTTCAGCACACATTAAAACTACAACTGCTAAAGTGTGATTTATCATGCTCTTTTTGTTTACCTCTAGTGCATGCTGATGATGTCTCATTCTTCTATAGTAACGTGCATCGTAGCGTATGAGTCAATAGGTGTCATCATCGTACAGTCTACACACATGTCGTAGCCAAGTTTATTAGATCCATGTCACACAGAGTGACATGCAGTGATCTTATAGGATTGCTGAAATCATGCAGTGACACACAGATTGGACCTTGAGCCAAAAATGCAGACCTTGAGCCCAAAACTCATCACCAAACACCCATGACTTGTACATATGGGTACAGTCATCTCATACACTTCAAAACTGATGCAACAGAGATGGAAATACAATTTTTAAGTACATGAATTATGTTTCCATCTTTGTTGCCATGGTTTGGAAGTATCATTTTCTCTTCTAAAGAAGGGGCTGTCCCAGTACTTCTGTCCATATAATGAATGTACAAGTCATTGGTAAACAGATTAGGTGATGAGTTTTTGTCTCATTTAAAGTCACACCAGAGGTGTTCAGCTGCTTTCTGCAGACCAGTCAAGTTCTTCCACACTGACTGAATCATCATTTCTCTTTGATCCTTGTCTTATACACAGAGACACTGTCATGTTAGAATAGAAAGGGTCCTGTCCAAACTGTTGCTATAAAATTAGATTCCCTAGAATATCATTATATGCTTAAACATTAAGATTTGTACTCTACAATACTTTTGGCAATATAGTGTATTTTTTTCTTATTCCCTCCAGAACCTCTGGGGACATCTAGTGGCACAGTTTCACATTACAGTCAATCAACACAAAACATTGCATCCTCTCAACACAACACACTTCTTCTGACTGATGAATAAGAAATATTTGAGTTGATCAACTGACAGTTCAAGGTTTATGTCATGGTATGTTTACTAACTTTCTGGAATACCCCATAGTTCTGAAATAACACCACAACCATTTTTCTTGTATCGAATTTTGTTCAAATTCATCACCCCATTCTAATTTTCACTCATTTTCTGTGCCTCTCTCTCTGTGTGCAACTCTTATTAGAGTTGATGTGTGTCATTTTAATATTCTAATCTCACATAACAATATGTTTCTGTTTCATCTCTCAATTATCAGTTTGAAGTGTTGATGTTCTGCTTACATTTCACAATATGGTACAACTTGGAGAAAAAAGTCCAAAAAGATGGCAGCTGGTGAGGCTTCAAACGAGCTAAAGCCCTTAAAGTGAACCAATTTTTGTTTCATGTCCTGTAGCGGCGGATGCAGAGGACCCTGGGGTCTGTAGTGTTTTTCAGATGAGAGAGTGGATGGGGCAGAGAGGGGTGAGAACGAGAGAGAGAAATGCTTTGTCTGAAGTTCTGTAGATTAATATACAGCTGTCACGGGCCCAAGTATCCACACCTCATCAGAAGCTTTTCATCTCAGCAAAAGCACCTGAGGCGTCAGACAGAGAGCATACACACCCACGAGCATGCACACTAATTTACACCAACATGCTGCACATATTCAGTCTTTTTGAAATTTAAATAAATATCTGTTTAATATGCATATAATATTGTCTGTAATGTGTGTGCAGTGTGTTAATTCATGTTGCTGTACATGCACACCTTGACCTGTTGATCATAATAACCAGTTTTCTTATGTGTATTTAAGAGCAAATGGCCCTTCAAAAGACATCTTAAGAGCCCCAGCACAGTCTGCAAGATCAAAAGACTGATTTTAGACCTTCAAAATGAAACTGCTTATTCAGCCACAAAGCAAAGAGGGAGGATCTGTGCGACTCAATGGACATGTTTACACCTGGTATTAACGTGTATCTGGATGTTGTCCAAATCTGCATTGAAAAGACACATGTAAACACGTTTGTCATTGGAATATTATCTGCTCTCCTAGTCCTGAGGTGGTCGGTGACACATTGTGATTGGATCTCAGTGTCATTCAAATACTGCTTTGCATAGCCACTGTATCATTGTGTAAAGGTCTCCCCACCCCCCAATATATATATATATAGTCCTGCATTTACATAAGGGTTTTAAAAGAACACCTACAGCACTTTCACAACTAGAGAACATTTATTTTATAAGCAGTGATTCATTTCAGTTCTGTGAGACCTCGCTAACTGAGTTCTGCACGTCCAAGAAAACCAGAGCCATTGAAAAAGAGAGTTGCAACAATCCGATAGACTTCAAATCTGATATATCTGAAGTAATATATCGTGGGTTAACCATTTGTTTCAAACACTGAATAGTTTCAACACTGAACTCTATTCGTTACCGTGTTTCTCAAGCACACTCACTGGTAAGTTGATGAAATGACTGCATTTTGTTTCTTCTCATGACATTTGAATGCATTAGCTGTGACCTCTCATGACTCTAGTCAGTAGTGGTATCTTCTAAAAGCCAGCTTTAGTTAATGTTCATAGTTAGATAACAACTAGTTAGATTCTATCTGCAGTTAGCTAATGTAAGAAACACTTTACGGTAACGCTTTGGATTACAACCCGCAACGTACTGCATAAGTAAACAGAATTTACAGTGTAACATTTTTGTAATTATAGTGTACCTATTCAGTACCTCCGTGTAAGTATAAGGGAATAATATGTAAAGTTTGTGGAATAAAGGGGTAATAACCTGTAAAATTACAAATTATTTCTACTGTAAGTATTTTGAAACTAAGTGGTACCTATTCTAATATTACGTGATATGTAAGCTATACACCAAACATAAATTTGCAAGCGATTTGCTCCATCTTGAGTCTATCTGGGAATAAAAAAAAAAAAAAAAATATATATATAAATTAAAAAAATATATACATATATCTAAATTTATAAATTGATTTTGTCTTGTCTGGCACCTGAATTTTTTTAAAGGTAGTTAAGTTTAACCAACTAAAAATAATAAAAATGGGGCTGCCACCGTTACAAGACATACACTGTGTAGGCCTATTTTTTAAACCCGCTAGGTTGTTTCAATCCAAACGCTCGGTTGAGACGGTTGCGTTAGCAAGCTGACTTGATCCAATTTGGGTCAGTAATAAAAGTAACCCGACGGTCCTGAGTTAGGAACAGTGTTGCCAAGTCCGCAGTTTTCCCGGGGAACCCCCCTCGAAATGCGATTGGGCTGGTTTTGAGCGGCAATTGGACTGGTTTTGGCAACCCTGGTTAGGAATGTGGAGGTTCGAATGCGAACGGTTCTGTGTGCGATGAAATCCGTGTCTGCAGTGCTGAAGATGGAAACGTGTGGAAAATAGGAAAAAATATTGAAGCGCAGACGAGGGACAACTTTGAAACTGTGTTCGTTTAAAACTGGAGCAGTGAATGTGCTGATCGGGAACTGGAAACAGCTTGAATGACACTTGAGACGAATTTATCCATGTTTGCAGTGCTCATGACAGGAATGTGTGTCGAAAATACAAGAAAACTAATCGAAGCGAAGAGGAGAGAGTTTTTGAAACTGACTGGAATGTGTTCTTTTAAAACTGGAGAGTTTTGTCCGAGTATGTTCTCACAACATTGAGCAGTAAAGCCGGGAACTGAAGTAGTCAAAATGGTGCTTGAGGACGTGGATCCCAACGGTAAAATCAAAGATGGTAAAATCCTGTCAGTTCGCTATAATAATAGTTTAATATTGACTTTCAGTGTTTATTACCGTGTGTTTATTGACGTGATGGTTTGGCCATAATAGTTTAACTTCGTCAGTGGGTGAAAACATGAACAAATTGAACAAAATCTTAATTTTGTTCTTAAACTTTTCAAAAATGTTTGGTTTAACACGTTAACTGTATAAGATGTATAAGTATGGAGTTGCTTTGCTTTTTCTGAACTGGTGTAATACATTTTTATCTATTATTATCTGTTGCCTGTGTTGTTACTGTTGTCATATTGTGTGTGGTTTTCATTTAAAAACCCACATTTCAAATAATATTTGAATGAAATAAAACAGTCACCATGTTTATTGATATATTACCTGATATATAATGTATGACATACTGTATAAACAATCGTTGTGCAGCTGTAGTGTGGTGCAAGAGTCCATGTGGTGGAATAGCAACCAGATTCGTGACAGAGCCCCCCCCCAAAGAGCAGCTTCCAGACGCTTCACACATGAAACAATCCAGGAGGGCGGTGGAGCGGAGGTGGAACCGGGGGAGGGAACGGAGGGCCAGGTACATTTGGGGCAAACGAGACAGGAGCCCACCAGGGCGGGGCGGACGAGACAGCAGAGACGTGAAGTGACACTGGGTAAACCGATGTGGCGTGACGAGACTCTGGCAGATCAGTTGCTGCGTCCACCATTTGAGATTCTGGAGGGTCAGCGGAGATGTGAAGTGACTCTGGCAGGTCAGCGGAGACGTGAAGTGACTCTGGCAGGTCAGCAGAGACGTGAAGTGACTCTGGCAGGTCAGCGGAGACGTGAAGTGACTCTGGCAGGTCAGCGGAGACGTGAAATGAGTCTGGCAGGTCAGCGGAGACGTGAAGTGACTCTGGCAGGTCGGCGGAGACGTGAAGTGACTCTGGCAGGTCGGCGGAGACGTGAAGTGACTCTGGCAGGTCGGCGGAGACGTGAAGTGACTCTGGCAGGTCGGCGGAGACATGAAGTGACTCTGGCAGGTCGGCAGAGACGTGAAGTGACTCTGGCAGATGAGCGGAGACGTGAAGTGACTCTGGCAGATCAGCGGAGACGTGAAGTGACTCTGGCAGATCAACGGAGACGTGAAGTGACTCTGGCAGGTCGGCGGAGACGTGAAGTGAATCTGGCAGGTCAGGCGCCCACCAGGGCGGAGCAGACGAGACAGGCGCCCACCAGGGTGGAGCAGACGAGACAGGCGCCCACCAGGGTGGAGCAGATGAGACAGGCGCCCACCAGGGCGGAGCAGATGAGACAGGCACCCACCAGGGCGGAGCAGACGAGACAGGCGCCCACTAGACAGGCGCCCACCAGTGCGGAGCAGACGAGACAGGCGCCCACCAGGGCGGAGCAGACGAGACAGGCGCCCACCAGGGCAGAGCTGAGACCCACGGCAGAGACTGGGACCTAGAGGAAACTGAGACACAAGAGACAGAGAGAGCACATATAGTCTCAAGGACCGAGGTAGGGAGTTTTCTAGGTGGCCATAGTAGATCCAGGGCCTCGGGCAGCCATGATGGATCAGAGGACTCGGGCGGCCCTGGTAGATCTGAGGACTCCGTGGGTCGGTAAGCAGGTGGCCCCCCCAAAACAATTTCCTTGGGGAAAACCACAACCTCGAGGGGGCGCTCTGGATCGTTGAGATCCAAATGCAGCTTTATTAATCTACAAGAGGAGGTCAGACAGACAAGGTTCAGAGACAGCAAGAGGTGTAACGAAGGCAAGGTAGAATCAGCAACAGGGGCAATGCAAAGGTCGAGGCAGGCAGCAAACGGTCAGAGTCGTATAGGCAGTCCAGGTAAACACAGGGAAACAAACTCAGGGAAAATGCTCGGAAATGTCAGACGGGGCTAATCAAGACATCACAGTGAATTAGATGGAGTCCAAAGCTTATATAGAGTGGGTGATGGGGTGCAGCTGTGTGATCAGTGCAATGAATGATTAGTGCAATCAGCTGGGAGTGTGTGCGTCGTAAGTGCAGTGAATGATGGGAGTTGTAGTCTGAGGTGGAGTGATGTGCAGCTGTAGTGTGGTGCAAAAGTCCATGTGGTGGAATGGCAACCAGATTCGTGACAGGGGTAACAAAGCACCACTTTAATTTACAGCTCACAAATGTTGTATTTACCCTGTAACTACATGGACTAAGGGGGTAACAAAGCACCACTTTAATTTACAGCTCGCAAATGTTATATTTACCCTGAATAAGGGAGGAACAAGTTGGGCTTAAACACAGAACAATTCTATATTTGCACAGTAATTACAGAGAAAAAAATTGCACAAGTTTTAATTTAATTGTTTGATGGCCAAACTAAATCCTTTATTTTTTGCTATAAAAACATTGCAGTACACATCCACTGAAATACAAATGTTGTATCATGCATTTTTTTCTGTGAACAGCTGGAAAGAGGTAAGCTTGTTTTAAGCTGCATTGAAACTTGATGGTATATCATGCACAGTTATTTGGTGATAGTGGTGTTGGGAAGTTGCTGGTGTGACTCAGCTGAGATCGATGAACAAGCTTTCATAAGGTAAGTAGACTTGTGAATTATAAATCATAGCAGAAACTTATTAACTCATTTCACTAGATGTCCAGTTTTGTTGTTCAATAATCATTATGTTTCCTTTAATAATAGAATGCTTAAAAATACTAAGGCCTATAATAAAATACTAGTATAAAATTATACTAAGGTCTTTCTAAATCAATCCTAAACATAATCGTATTGTTTAGGCCATACCACATAATATTAGAATCAGTACCTCTTTGTTTCAAAATACTTACAGTATAAATGATTTGTAATTTTACAGGTTGTCACCTCTTTATTCCCCAAACGTTGAATATTATTCTCCTATACCTACACTATAATAACAAAAATGTTACGCTACAACTTCAGTTTAATTACGCAGTTCATTGCAGGTTGCATATCTGGTTGTTACCCCCTTATTACCCAAATGTAGCATATAGTTCCCTTATACCTACACGTACGTTCTTTATAGGTACACTATAGTTACAGAAATGTACACTGAAAATTCAGTATACTTCTGTAGTTCTTTGCGTTTTGTAATCTAAAGCGTTACCCACTTTACTAGCTGGTTCAGATAGTTCAGTACATTTGTTCTGTCCTTGAAATGAAACAATCAGGGTTTGAAATGAATACCTTCCAACTCATTAAATATGAGTTATGATTCATTAAAAGGCTCATGACATGGATTTTTATAATTATCCTAATGTTCCTTGAGGTTTAGTTATAATGTCAATAAAGTTTTTATTATCAACAACAAAAAAATAAATAAATATGTGGATAAATGATTATTTTCGACCCTCATTCTGACTCTCTCTCTAAAACGACCTGTTTTAAGCGGCTTGTCTTTTAAGGCTTCTCAGTATTCGGCCACTGTTATGATTTGCTAACATCACTGCATGGGAAACTGTATCAATGCCCCCTATTGCATGTGGGTGCTTTTACAACATAATCAAAATAAAACAGTAATTTCCAGACAAAGCATTATAAAATCATTTATTTACGGGTTGTGAGGCAGCTGCAGTCAGATCTAGTGCCGCTTCATCTCTCAACAAATGTTTCTTTGTGAACTCTACGTGACACTGTGCCTAGTTTACAAAACAAAAAACTCTGTTTATGCAAAGACGTCATAGGTGACATCACCTTGCCCCTCAAATCCAAAACCAGCCATTTTTGGAGCTTAATTAAATAAATGCTTTGTTTATAATGAGGAGGAAATTTTAAGCTATGAAAATTGCAGGATGTTTTAATGATACAAAGACCTCTTATATGGCAAAAGATCGAGGCAAGTTTGATAAGTTCTCATATCATAGCCCCTTTAATTATGATCTCCATCCGGGAGACTCCAACATTAGCAAAACAAAGTGTAAAAAGGGTCAGACACTACAAAAGAAGCACCACTCAGATCTGTTGGTGATGCTAAATTATGATTCCGGCTGTTCAAAATCATGCTGCATTACTCATATAGTGTAAAAGAGCCCATATTCAGGTCATGTTCTTTTTATTATAAGGGCTGTACAACTGTCAGATTATTACTGAATGGAGTAATGGAGGCGGTGTGGTTAAATCAGAGAGTGTGTGAGAGCAGCAAGTGCGTCACAAGATAACACAAATTGTCTTGATAACATAAGATGTCATTGTGTGCAGCTTCAAATTTTGGTTTTCCCTGAACAATTTTGCCTTTCTTTCTTTTCATCTTTCATGCTTGCCATACAAAAATCAAAGCCGAGCAGTGATGTGATCAAAAGAAAAGTCCACGTTTCACTGCCAGGCCTACTTGAACTCATTCATCTGTGTGCTCACATCACAGGAGATCAGGGTGACACAGCCCAGGTTTGGCATTAACTCAGACTGGCATTGGTCTCCCAGCATGAGGCCTGGCAGAATCAAAGCAGTGTCAGATGCAACTACATAATATAGCTCCTGAAAAAGAGACAAGTGAGAAGACCACTGCCAAAATAAAGACTAGCACCCACTGGAAGGCTGTACAGAAGAGTTTTTACCTCAAATTCCACCTTTATTAAATGATCGACTATGACCATTGACCCCTTATGAATTGTATGAGCTGAATTAAGTGTAGATTTTGGTTTAAATATTTCAAAGGATTTGAGAGAGCTAAAATAATAAGATCGAGGTGCAATTTGAGCCCCTGGTATAAGTGTGGTTGGTTAATTTCTAAAGATGAAAAAAAAGATTATACACATTTCTTAATATTACTGATAAATAACAATTAAGCCTTTTTTACTGCAAGACTAGATTAATAGTGGTTAACAAAATTAAAATGCTAAAATGCATTATGTTATAGACATGATGATGACTGGAGTGGATGCAGTTAACAAACTTAGCCTATATTTGTTATACTGTAAATTCATAAATGTTTACTATGTAATAAGCCAATTAAATGCAATGGGGTATAACGGGATAATAGCAGCAATGTTAACCCATATGCAGTAATGCTTTTGTTTGTTTAAATAATGCCACAGAGAGTCAGTGTCAAGTCCGTTTCTGTTCGCAGCACTAATTTTATACAACATTTAAAGGCAGAGGTTGGGGGAAATTGTTCTGTAGGACTGGAATTTCATATTTCATTAATTGTATAAGCACTATTGGTTTGTTTAAACAAAGACTTTAAATGCACTGGAGAGGCAGCAAAGTAACCCTGTAAAATAGCCCTGCTTTAAGCAAAAACAGTTTGAAAAGTATATTTTTCCCCCCAGAAAATTCTAAATAGTGTGAACATTTTTATAACAGGATATGAAATTTTAAACAATGAGTCAAGGAATCAGAGGAAAAAATATTTTGTTTCTAGCCCTTACGGCTCAAAAGTTATGAGCAGAAATATGAGTGCAAATTTGGCCTGTTGGTGGCATTAAAAGAGTTTAATTTAGAGAATCCAGATTTGTTGTGTTTAATGTTGAAACTGTCCTCTATTTTTGTGCCAAATTTCATATCTTTCCCACAAGTGCTTCTTTATGTTTTGTAACACTATGCAAAAGCGTTCGTAAAATTCAGCATTTTACTACAAGATCCAAAATGGCCGACATAGGAAAATTGTGCAGCACTTTATTTTACAGTCCTGTTTCGCATGTACACATTATATACTTATCCTAACAATCACAATATTTATGTAATAACTAAGTACTGACCCTGAACCTTGATTGTTTTACTTTCTAAGGTAAGTACTGTATACATACTGTAAAATAAAGTGTAACAGAAAATTGGGTACGATTTGATTCGGTGTTTAACCCAATCCAAAGAGACCAGTTAGAGATTTTGTTTGCCAGTCTCAAGTCAGTTTTTGTTCTAAGCACATAACATATAAAGTTAAACTGGGCCTTCATGTTTTATAAGCCATTTTTCACTTTACTGAACCTCACAGAAGCCTAATAAATGTCTTGGAGGCAGCAACATATTCTTGTAAAATAGCCTTACTATTAACAAAAAATAGGACTGAGAAGGACAGTTTCAATAGAGAATATTTCTGTGCCAGCTACTGGCAAAGAAAGGGAGAAAATACAAGAAAGAGAGAGAATGTGTCCTGTTATGAGGAGTAATATCCTTGTGTCTGACAGAATCCGGGGCATTTCATGCTGATTGCATTATGTAAAAAAAAATACAAAAAAGAATGCATATAGAATAATGCACTTTTCAGAGTCTATCCATCATTGTTTCATCACACTCTATCCTTTACAAGAAGAGAGATAAAGAGATGAGGAAGAGGCAAAGGGGGAGCGCCTTTCCTCCTCTGTCTTCTATCGGACACGCTCTCATCATTCTCAGAAAGCCAAACAGGAGCTGGTGTAATTGAATTGAATGAGGCTATCTCCAAAATTGCCCACATGAATTCTATTGCATTATGCCACAAGCGTGACCTGTAGAAAGCAAATGGTGCAGTAATTGTTTTATCTTCTCCTCTGTTGCTGTCCAATAAAAAGTTCAGTTGATCTGTATCAAGGTAATAACCCAAAACTGACCAAAACTTTCTTCTTCTCGTGTGATGCTTAAATGCATTTGCATAAAATAATTAACCTTTCCCATAAGCAAATGTAATATATGACACAGATGGCCCTTTATCTCCTGTGATTTTCCATATTTTACCTATAACATCATCACTTGCATTGCATACTTTGGAAATATGAGTTATGAGCTATGGATATATGCGTTACATACATTTCCCTTAAATCATCCTGGCTACCCATTTTTTTTAAGGTTTGAAAATATTTCTAAAGAGAGAAGAATTGATGACTATTTTAGTTTGAATACTACATACAAAATAGCTACCAAAATAAATGTTTTGACTAAAAGTACTTACTAAAAGTAGACTAAAATACAATGACTTTTTGTCAGTTAAAACTATGAAAGACTCAAATGAATAAAATGTGACTAAGGCTATTAATCATTTTCGTCTCCAGATAAAGACTACGACTAAATCAAAAATGCCTGCCAAAATTAACACTGCTGCAGAGCTATGTTCTCAAGTGACAAGCTGAAGATGTGACCGATTGTGACACTGGGATAATGGCTTTTATGTCTTCAAAATTAGCACCAGACTTTTTCTCCCTCATACCCAGCACAACTCATAGTATCAACCTCATACCGACCTTCAAAAACATGGAAAGAAGGCAAAAAAGAACAAAACCTTAATCTAAGGATTTATAATGATTAACCAGACATGTCCATGCCACCAGTTATTTCTACATATCTGTGTGATGGTGCCAGGGAACAGTTAATGTACGAGATACCACTTTCCTCCAACACTGGCTCAGCATTCTGACTCCATATTTTCATGAAAGACTAAACATCAACAGGCAAAAATCCCAAAATCTGAACATTTCTCGAGTGTTGATGAGACATGGTCAGGAGCACACTTACCATTGGACACCTCAGTGAAATTCCATGTTACATGCTTCAATTCTTGCATAAATGGGAGTGTTTAGGCTAGTTAGAAGTTGGCCCATTTGAGATTAAATTAATTTTCCTTCCCTTTGGAAACTTCTCAGTACTTGACCAAGGTGAGCCCATTGTGGCAGTGCAAAAGACTCTTCCTTCTCCCCACTGAGATAGATAAGTTCAGTGAGTGTCTTTTTATTTATCTGGTGTATTTACAAGTGTAGTTCTCAATGCAAGTGTATTTACAAGTGTAGTTCTCAAATTGAGGGGTCGGGGACTCCCTCAATTTTTCTAGTGCCTCCAGATGCAGTTAACAAATTTAGCATATTCTCTTCTTAAGAAGCAAATTGCTCACTTCTTTCTTTTTAGTAGACACATCTGTACATTTCTTTGGTACAGATTTAATGAATTTCTCCTCTCATATAATGATGAATGAAAGTTAACGGATCCATTTTTGTAAGAAATGTCTCATGCTTGCAAATGCGGCATGTCTTGTAAATGCAGGACATTTCATTGTTGCTATATGTATTGGCCTGCTGTCCCTTTGATTGGATGTTATTATGATCTCAAGTTAGTGTAGCTTCTTTATCTTCAAGCCAAACTTTTTATGTATTTTGCAAACACATGTTTCTCTGTCTGTGACTCTTCAGTCAACATGGGACTGCACTTCATCCTGAAGCATCTGGACAGACCAGGGACTTATGTGAGGAACCTGTTTGTAGACATCAGCTCTGCTTTTTACACCATCATCCCGAACACCCATCAGAATAAACTGACACAGCTCTCCGTCCCCACCTCCGTCTGTCAGTGAATCATCAGCTTCCTGACAGACAGGCAGCAGGTAGTGAGGCTGGGAAAATGTTCATCCAGCACCCATACAATCAGCACTGGAGCTCCTCAGGGCTGTGTTCTCTCCTCATTGCTCTTCTCCCTGTACACGAATGACTGAACATCTAAAGACCCCTCTTTCAAGCTCCTGAAGTTTGCAGATGACACCACACTGATCGGCCTCATCCAGGACGGTGACGAGTCTGCTTACAGACAGGAGATTAAGGAGCTGGCTGTCTGGTGCAGTCTTAACAACCTGGAGCTCAACACACTCAAAACAGTGAAGATGACCGTGGACTTCAGGAGAAACCCCTGCTCTCCCCCCACTTACCATCATGAACAGCACTGTGACTACAGTGGAGTCATTCAGATTCCTGGGCACCACAATATCTCAGGACCTGAAGTGGGACAATCACATTGAGTTCATTTTGAAAAAGGCCCAGCAGCGGTTGTACTTCCTTCGCCAGCTGGGGAAGTTCAACCTGCCACAGGAGCTGCTGAAACAGTTCTATTCTGCCATCATTGAATCCGTCCTCTGCACTACCAAATCTGACCTCAGAAGACTACAGAGGGTAGTCCAGACTGCTGAGCGAATCATTGGTACAACCCTCCCCACTCTCAGAGAACTGTATTTATCCAGAGTGAGCAAAAAGGGCTGGCAAAATCACTCTGGACCCTCACATCCAGCGCACTCCCTCTTTGAACTGTTACAGTCTTGTCGACACTACAGAGCTCTGAGCACCAGAACAGCCAGACACAAAAACAGTTTCTTCCCTCATGCAACCCATCTCATGAACACTTGACATTAAACGTGGAACACACAACACTATTATACATTTATTCACCACACATAATTATTTTTTTATTTCAAATGTGCACATATCAGACCTGTACACACATAATTGTCTGTATTAAATATTGTGTTTTTGCTATTTTGTATATTGCCTATTTATATATTTGTAAATTATTATTTTATTACCTGTGTACTGTCCTGTTGCCATCTTTCTGTTGCAATGTGAAGCTTCTGTCACTATAAAAATTCCTTGTATGTGTAAACATACCTGGCAAATAAAGCTCATTCTGATTCTGATTCACTGGCCAAGCTATGGCCTCCATTTACAGAAATGAGCCTGGGAAAGTATGTGCATCTATGAAGATTTGCCATATGTCAAGGCATATGATGAAGTCATAAATAATATGATAAATAATAAGGCCACTGACTTGAATTCATTTATTAATGGGGTGTCAGTGGTACTGTTACTTATGAGCATAAGTATGCAACAGGCAGCTGGTCCAAATGCAGTTTAAGGTCCTTTAATGGTCATCCACAGAGACATACGTCAAAATACATGACATTACCAAGAAAGGGTCACAAGAAATACAGGAGGTAACACTTATCAACAACTCACACAGACAATAGCAAACCGGGGCTTAATATACACACATGACGAGACAGGAAATGGAAGACAGCTGAACCAGGTAGACACTAATGAAAACACAGCATGCTGGGAAATGGAGTCCATGACCAGAACAACAGGCAGGAACAAAACACAGGAATGCCCTCTCATGCCTCACAGTGGTGCAAGCAACCGGGCGAGACATAGCCCGCCCTTTAAGGGTGGATTCCAGACGCCCGACACTATCAAAGTCCAGGAGGACGGTGGTACAGAGGCGGACACAGGGGGAGGGAAGGAGGGCCAGGACCGTGGAGAGGCACAGGAGGCAGAGGCAGAACAGAGGGTGAAGGCCACGGATGAGTCCACTGAACAGAGGGTCGAGACCAGATCAGTACCAGAGATGAAGCTGACAGAATTAAAGGCAATGGCCATGGAGTAATCAGCGGATTAGAGGGCAGGGACCAGAGTGAAGCCAGAGGTAGAGCTGATTGAACTGAAGGCGGTGGCCAGGGTGGAGTCAATGGAGCAGAGGGTAGAGACCAGAGGAAAGCCAGAGATGGAGCTGATTGGACTGAAGGCGGTGGCCACAGTGAAGTCAGCGAAGCAGAGTGTGAAGAGCAGACTGAGGCCAAAGGTAGGGCCGGATAAGCAATGTCATGGATGAGTGTTGCATGGTATCCAGTGGTAGCAGATAGATTGCTGTGTTAGTGCAGTGTGTGCGTGTAGTCCAGTTGAACTGTGTTAAAGTGCATGGCATGGCATATCTTAAAGTGGGAGTGCGCTGTAGGGTGTATTAGTTTTTTGCTGTTCATTAGCCTGATAGCCTGAGGGAAAAAGCTATCCCTCAGTTGGCTAGTGCGGAATTGGATGCTGCGGAGACATCTTCCTGAGGGTAGCAGAGAGAGCAGACTGTGGGACGGGTGGCTGGAGTCCTTGATGATCCTCCTGGCTATCCTTATACACCGCCTGGTGTAGATGTCCTGGTGGGAGGGAAGCTCACCCCCAACAATGTGGCGGGCAGTTCGCACGACCCTTTGCAGAGCCGAGAAACTTAAAGCTGTTTATCCGCTCCACAGGTGTCTTGTCGATGGAGATGGGTGTGTGTTCTGTGCTCTGTCTCCTGAAATTCACCACCAGCACCTTGGTCTTGTCGATGTTGAGGGAGAGGTGGTTCTCCTGACACCATTTAGTCAGGGTACTCACCTCCTCTCAAGGCAAGGCAAGGCAAGTTTATTTATATAGCACATTTCATACACAGTGGTAATTCAAAGTGCTTTACATAAAATAAAGTTAAATAATCATTCACAGCAATAAAAACAAGGAGTTAAAAATAATAAAACAAGGAATTTTAAAATGATATAGAAATTGATTTAAAATGAAATTTAAAACAGTTAAATAGAAAAGGATTATACATAAAATAATGCAGTCAGTTCGGACGGAGCACAGTGCTCATTCAACAAATGCACAGCTAAATAGATGAGTTTTGAGACTGGATTTAAATGTGGCTAATGTTTTAGCACATTTGATCTCTTCTGGAAGCTGGTTCCAGCTGCGGCGGCATAATAGCTAAGCGTACTCCCTTGTTTTGTGTGAACACTTGGTATTTCTAACTGACTCGATCCTAATGATCTGAGTGGTCTGTTAGGTTTATATTCAGTGAGCATATCTGCCATATATTTAGGTCCTAGACCATTGAGTGACTTATAAACAAGTAAAAGTACTTTAAAATTAATCCTAAATGTAACTGGAAGCCAGTGTAAGGACCTGAGGACTGGTGTGATATGCTCAGATTTTCTGGTTCTAGTCAGAATCCTGGCAGCAGCATTCTGGATGAGCTGCAGCTGTCTAATGGTCTTCTTTGGAAGGCCGGCGAGGAGACCATTACAATAATCCACCCTGCTGGTGATAAAGGCATGAACAAGTTTCTCCAAGTCTTGACTGGAAACAAAACATCTAATTCTTGCAATCTTTTTGAGATGATAGTATGCTGATTTAGTTACTGCTTTGACATGACTACTAAAGCTAAGGTCTGTCTCCAGAATCACCCACAAGATTTCTGACTTGATTTTTAGTTGTTTGACCCCTAGAGTCAAGGTATGCATTCACCTTGAGAACTTCATCTTTGTTTCCAAATGCAATGACTTCAGTTTTCTCCTTGTTTAACTGAAGAAAGTTTTGGCACATCCAACTGTTAATTTCATCAATGCATTGGCAGAGGGAATCAATGGGGCTATAATCATTTGGAGATAAGGCTAGGTAGATCTGGGTATCATCAGCATAGCTGTGGTAGGCAATTTGGTTCTTCCTCATTAGCTGACTTAGTGGGAGCATATACAGGCTAAACAAGAGCGGTGCAAGAATTGAGCCTTGTGGGACTCCACATGTCATGGACGTCCACTTAGACTTATGCTCTCCTATACTCACATAATAACCTCTCCCTTCTAAGTATGACCTGAACCATTTGAGTGCCATCCCAGAAAGCCCGACCCAGTTTTACAGTCTCTCTAGAAGTATGTTATGATCGACAGTGTCAAACGCAGCACTAAGATCTAGAAGTACCAGCACTGATATTTTGCCAGAATCAGAATTAAAGCGAATATAATTTATTATCTTAATGAGTGCTGTCTCTGTGCTGTGTTGCACGCGGAAACCAGATTGAAAAGTATCCAGGTATCCATTTGAGTTTAAGTAGTTGTTCAGCTGATTAAAAACTACCTTTTCAATAATTTTACCTATGAAAGGAAGATTTGATATTGGTCTATAGTTGCTCAACATGGTGTTATCAAGATTGCGCTTTTTTAGAAGGGGCTTAACAACTGCAGTTTTCAGGGAGTTTGGAAAAGTCCCAGAAAGAAGTGAGGTGTTCACCACTTCTAAGAGATCTGAGCCACATCCGCTCAGCTTTTCTGCATTGTCTTTTCATATTCTGAACTGCTGTTGATTTTCTCCAAAAATATTTTTGTCTGCCATTCTTCTTGCTGACCTTTATCGGTGCAATATCATCAATAACATTCTTAACTTTTGAGTTAAATGAATCCAGGAGAAGATCAACAGAGTCTGCATAAATGCTTGGTGTTAAAGATATTGCCTTCATAAATAGCACACTAGTGTTCTCATTAATGCATCTCTTTCTGACAGAGACAGATCTAGATTCAGTGGTGACAGAGATCAAAATATCAAAGAAAATACAGAAGTGATCAGACAGAGCTACATCCTTAATGACAATGGATGAAATGTTTAGACCTCTACTGATGAGTAAATCTAGAGTGTGTCCACGATTGTGTGTGGGTCCATGCACATGCTGAATCAGGTCAAAAGTGTTTAAAACAGTTATAATTTATTTTGTAGTTTTGATTTCAGCATTGTCTATGTGAATATTAAAATCCCCTGCAATAGCAAAACAGTCAAACTCTGAGGAAATCATTGATAACAGTTCTGTGAACTCTTCAACAAAGGCTGGAGAGTATTTTGGAGGCCTGTAAATGATAATAAACAGAATGCATGGGGCACCTTTCAGCGCAACACCTAGATATTCAAAAGACAAGTACTGACCAAATGACACTTGCTTGCATTGATAAACATCTTTAAACAGAGCAGCTACACCTCCACCTCTCCTAACAGTCCTGCAGACACTTATCAAATTAAAGTTAGGAGGGGCTGTCCATGAGCAGTGC
Source organism: Gymnocypris eckloni scoliostomus (assembly GCA_027564155.1). NCBI lineage: Eukaryota > Metazoa > Chordata > Actinopteri > Cypriniformes > Cyprinidae > Gymnocypris > Gymnocypris eckloni. The sequence goes on from CM050417.1 coordinate 28,944,325, forward strand.
TTGTTTTGGCTGTGTGGCGTTATCAGTATCCTTGTGGGATTCTTCAACCACATAATGACTCGGAAGCTGATATGAAGTCCTGTGGTCACTCATATTCTGTCCAGGTGAGTGTATTAGTGGATTGGCACACACCACTGAAGGATGACGGAGGGAGAAATAGAAATTGTCCTTTAGCACTCTTGCACCAAGTTTGTTTGGGTGGAGGCCATCCAGTTTAAACAGTTGTCTGTGGCCCCAGAAAATATTGAAGTTGTCGATGAAGTTGACTCCTTTTGTACTGCAGGTTCTTTGTAGCCACGTATTCAGCCCAAGCAACCGTGAAAACATGTTAGTTCCCCTTGCTGGGAGTGGTCCACTGATGTTCCCCTTGCTGGGAGTGGTCCACTGATGAACGACTGAACTTCAAGTCTTTGAAGTGTTTCAAAGAGTTCACTGAAATCTTGCTTAAGCAGTTCTGACTGCCCTTTCCAAATATCATATGATCAGGCCTATCATCGTTGTGTCGTCAGCAAATTTGACGATGACGTTGGAGCTGTGTGTGGCTGTACAGTCATGTGTGTACAGGGAGTACAGGAGTGAGCTGAGTACGCAGCCCTGCGGAGCACCAGGTTTGAGGATCAGGGGAGATGAGGTGTTGTTGCCCATTCTGACCACCTGACTTCTGCCTGTCAGGAAGTCCAGGATCCAGCAGCACAGAGATCTGTTCAGTCCCAGAGTCTGGAGCTTCACACCCAGTGTGGCAGGCATGATGGTATTAAATGCTGAACTGTAGTCCACGAACAGCATCCTCACATAGGTGTTCTTATTGTCCAGGTGGAAGAGAGCAGTATGTAGGGTGAAGGCAATAACATCGTCTGTGTAACGCTTGCTGCAATATGCAAATTGTAGCGGATCCAGTGCAGCAGGCAGCACAGAGCAGATGTAGTCTCTGATGAGTTTCTCAAAACACTTGCTGAAGATGGGTGTCAGAGCAACGGGTTTCCAGTCATTCAAGCATGTGATTTTATTTTTCTTCGGTATGGACACAATTGTGGATTTTTTTAAGCATGAGGGAAACACAGACAGAGAGAGGGAAAGATTGAAAATGTCTGTAAAAACCCTGGCTAGTTGGAATGTGCATGCTCTGAGCACACGGCCTGGGATGCCATCCGGACCCACAGCTTTGCGGATATTCAACTATCTATGTTTCTATGTTTCTGCCACGGGATTAACATCCTGTGGTAGCTAGGAATTACACAAGCTTCAGTCTGGATCCAACCCTTAAACGATCTGAGATGACCGAACACCTGAGAAGAGACGATGACAACCCCTCGGAGGACCTCAGAGGAAGCCAACCATCAGCGATTATACTGACTTAACCAAAGTCTGCCATAAATGGAGGATCAGCACCTGGAGACAACCTCTACAGCCCTGACCGTCAGCGGAGTCTAGGACACATAGATGAGCCCCAGAGACAGATCTACAGTGAGGACCTCGTCACCAAAACATCCATCGGGGAAAGACCCCTGGAACCAGTGGACCACTTACACTCTGACTTTGCTGCAGTTGGAACAAACTACTGATTCGTCTGGCCGGAGGGGAACTGGCCCCCTGACTGAGCCTGGTTTCTCCCAAGGTTTTTTCTCCATTCTGTCACCGATGGAGTTTTCGTTCCTTGCTGCTGTCGCCTCTGGCTTGCTTAGTTGGGGACACTTCATTTCCAGCACAATCATCGACTTAATTGCACAGATATTATTTAAACTGAACTAAGCTGGACAATGCCATTACTAAATTCAATAATGAAATGCATTCAGCTGATAATTGAGTGTTAAATCCTGTCATTTTACATTATTGACACAATTTGCCTATTTTGATATTGTGCAGTGCTTTGTTACAATTTGTATTGTTAAAAGCGCTATATAAATAAAGGTGACTTGACTTGACTTGACTTGATGAGGTGTTTGTAAACAAAGCGCTGGCATTAAGGAACTCAAAGTCTGGTTTCCGATGTGCAACCGAGGAGCCGATTTCTAAAAGTGTGTGTCTGTCGTAGAAAATAAGAGTGTAGACATCCAGTATGAAAAATAGCAAACTAATAAGACACTTGAAAAACTGAAAAGTTTGGTAGGAGGTCGCAACACGGCTGCCATGCACAGCGCCATCTTGGTCATTAAGAGACTTGAACTGGACTTGGCTCCGGAATGGATTCTTGAACTGGACTCAGCTCAGGACCAGAGACTTGAACTGGACGTGGTTCTGGAATGGATTTTCGGACTGGACTTGGTTCAGGAACAGAAACTTGAACTGGACTTGGCTCCGGAACGGATTCTTGAACTGGACTTGGCTCCGGAACGGATTCTTGGACTGGACTTGGCTCCGGAACGGATTCTTGGACTGGACTTGACTTAGGACCAGAGACTTGAACTGGACTTGGCTCCAGAGTGAGAGTACACGGGCTCCCACCCGTATGACACTGCTTCCCTGAACTTGAACCTATGCAGATTGGTTTTACACATCTCAGCGTGGAGGAGAGAGAGAGATGCATGCGCCAGAATCTATGTTTATACTGCGGACTCTCTGGACACATGAGAGCTTTTTGTCCCACTTGTCCACCTCGCAACCCTTAAACTGTGAGTCAAAGCTCCACTATATCCTCTGTCTTAGAGATACCAGTTACATTAAGGGTTAATGGGGAGTTTATTGCAACTACGGCTCTTATCGACTCGGGGGCAGCGGGAAATTTCATTGACTCTGTATTCTCAAAGACTCCTAAGATTCCTCTTGTTCCATGTGAATCTCGTTTGGCAGTAGCAGCGCTAGATGGGCTTCCTCTGGCCTCTGGCCAGATTCAGCTCACCACCGAGGATCTATCACTGTGCACCGTAACCATTTGAAACTCTTCAAAAAGGAAAAGAGGAGACTGCACCTCTCCCTGCATCCAGACTTGTTTATTTAATTTTAATTTTGAATATACGTTATGAACAGAACTTTGATTTTTCAAATTGAAATACTTTAGACGTGGAGCAATGTTTCTACACTCAGTGAACCCGGAGTGGAGTGATTATTAATTGCTCAGATCGCAGAGGGGAAATTGTTGATGCTCGTCTCCGCTCACATACACTGCCTGACACTGCCATATGGCTTTTTGTTAATGACTGTTCTCTAGAGGATTAAGCACAGAGTAACAGATCATTACCAGTTAAAAAGACAAATGTAACAGTCTGTCACAGGCAATTCTAGTAGCATTTTTCACAATTACTTTCTTAAATTATCCTTTGACTATGTTCTGGCTCACCATCTAGTGGCAATTTATTTTTGTCCCGATGCCAAACTTACTTGCCGACCCCTGCTCTATACCCTACATTAGTCCAATAATCAGTCCCTCCAGGATTTCATTGAGAATTTATTGCAAAATCAAGCAAACTCTGCAATTAGCTGCAAATTTTACGCAGGTTTTGGGCTTAGACGCATCCTGTGACATCCCAACGCGCATTCAGTCAAAGAAAGGTTGTTTCTCAGTTTGAAAAATGGAATGAACAGCCTGCGTTCTCGTCATGCTCGATTTACAAGAGCTATATTGGACAAACGAACCGAAAGCCGAACAAATCTTTTTGGGCTACGTGGCCCGAGCAGACCGTTTATCTGCTCGGGCCGGAGCCGCGGGCTGCTCTTGATCATGCGACACCATTAAAACAGTGCTGGGAGATACAGAGAAGAAAGTAGTCGAATTCTTCACAGAATCAATAACATCTCTGTCAAATCTTGTGAAAAGCATTCAAATCTGGTGCAGAATTCTGTTAAAGCTATGGATATCAGAACAAATGCCACCTGATGTGGAATCCAGGAAAAACATTGTTCAATAAACACACATCTCCACCATTCACCATGGATTTAACAAAACTACAGGAATAACTTGTGGCAGAAATGGTCTAATGTTTGAGTGTTTTTAAATGCTTCACACAACTTTACCCAGAACTTCACAGCTTTAAGAATAAGCCTAATATATTTTTAAAGGTATTTTTAATGTAATGACATTATTTGTTAATCCGGTAAGCATATCTGGTAAATATCTGGTAAACATCTGCCTTGTGATCTGATAAACGTCTCAGAAACAGTTTTACATGCATTCTAATAAAAGTTTATTTGACATCTGAGAGGAAACATCTTATAGACATATTGTAGATATAAGAGCAAACACCCTAAAAAATACGTCTTGCAAATGCAGACATCAAATAGACATCTCCAAGATGTACATGTGCAATTAGGGTGAGTGCTTTACTGTCAGGTGCTGGTGCCACCTTCTGTAGAACTTAATGGCACTGGTGTCCTCAAATGTTAGTCTGGAGCCCTACTATGGTTCTCAAAGTCAGAAAAGGTATAACAATGTTAGATGAATGTTGTCCATGGTATATTTTTACAGCAAAAACAATAAGAAATGCCTCAAATATCACCAAAAATGTTGAGAAAAGCTGAAGCAAAATAAGTTATTTTAGGCCGCAAAAATCATAAAAAAATCCTGTGAAATTGTGAAATCCTGTAGGTACTGAATAATATAGTTCAGCCGAAGGAGTGAATGAAAGCAAGTGAGTGGACTTGGACACTGAGTTGAGTGCACTGGATGGGCTGCTGCTTTTGCATAGTATGTGCTTGCCATTTAATAATCAATTGAAATAAGTAAAAACTGACCATTTTACAGTAAAATATTTATCTTGAACTCTGACGTGGAATGTATAAGCCTTAATTAAACTATTTAATAATCAATAAAAATAAATGCATACATGTATAATAATGCAACTTACACACATTCGACAAGTGGTTTGGAAAATGAGTGTCTAGCATCATCAAGACCAACCTTACCTGTGCTACTCACCTGAGAGGTTTGTGTACTTACCTGTCTCCAGTGTTCTTAAGTGTTACCCGTTTATCTCATCGTCTCCCTCCCAGTGTGTGCTGCTCTACCTGTTGGAAGACATTACTCATTATCATCAAATTCCATCTACAGTTGTAACCATCATTAGGTGCTTTTCCACCATCAGGCCAAATCCTTCTTGTGGTGACGGCATGACATACATTCCAGCAGCATGATTAAGCAAGGTTAGCTGGAATTCTTAGAATTTTTAATCTCAAGATTGGTCAGTTGACAAACTCTCTCCGTTTAACATAATTTGTAGTTAACTACCAATCTTTTTTGATTGTTATTTTGAGGTGAAACTCCTTAGCATGTGGCCCATAACTAAAAGAAGGAAGGAGTTATTTGACACTCTCAAAACCTCATGGAAAACTCTCATTATTTAAAAACACGTGAGAACCGTATACTTCTTTTAATAATATAGTAAAGGAGTAATTTAAATTATAGTGTGGAAGAGAATTAAATTAATGCAGAATTGATTGTATCACATGATGTGATCGATGTAAATAGGATCACAATCAAGAAAGAAGACCACATTATCAAAACAGGTACTTATATCTTAGAAATTTCAACAGACTTTGTCCAGAAACTTACCTATACGTACGAATTGCTGCAATTTTCAGTTGAAATGAATACTAGAGCTGGTAAAAGTCAGACAACTTGTATTCCATTTAATTCAAATTATGATTTACAGGGTCAGAGTTTCTATTAAGAAAGCCTGATTATCTCACAATTCCTTGCACAATTGTGTTATGACTTCAAAACAACTTTAACATGATGCAAGATTTGAAAAGTCGTATGTCTGAATGTCAGCGTCACATAAGCTGAAGAAAAAATCTTTAATTTGCAAAAAACTTTTACGCTTGCTTGAGGTGATTTTTGACTTGTGCGAAAAAGGGTTAATGTGAATAATGGGAGATGGAAACGCATTTTGTGAATAAGTTCCTCCAAGTGCCTCAAAAAAGTAATGTGACTTTGCGCTATGAGACGAAATAACTTGATTAGCAGTGGACTGATCTTGTTCACAGCATCTGAAATATTGTTATGGTCATTCTGAAATGCCTGAGCAAAGTCTGTCATCAAAGTATTTCTGTATAAATGTCTTACCCGACTGTGTTCCCAAACAGCAGCATCCACCTCCGAAAACAATGACGGCAGTTATTGTGTTTCGTCTGCTCACTCTAAGGCGCAAGTAATTTTTTCATATATGATAATTATTATATTCAGTAGCTTATCCTAGTTTTATATAGGCTATTTAATGCCAGTTTACCAGGAAGTGACGATTTTGTTCTCTTTGACTCGTTGGATGGTAACGGCTTGTTAGCAAAGGTTTATGCGAGAAGCCAATTTTGCTTCCAAGTTAAATTCACAACTTTGGATGGAAACCCAGCTAAATAGGGCTTCATATGTATGGGTTTTCTAAAAAAAGCTCAGGTGATACGGCTTTGCACTTGTGAGGAAAAGTGCTCCAGAATGAATTCCGTGAAACTACGGTTTAACAAAACAGCTCAAACCCATGTAGAATGAAGTTAAAATAGCATGGTTGTATCAGCGAATGTGTTTTTATCATTTTATCTAATTTTCACTTTGAAACTACCATGAAATGTACACAATATCGCTGTTGCAGAAACAGGAGTGAGCAAAGCAATGGACAATTTATGAATGAGCTGATTCTTGAATTGGTTCACAAATTGCACTGAATGATTACTTTACATATTGGATTGATCTGATTTCTTTTGCTCCTGAGTCAACAATGATCTGGTCAAAACTGGGATATCGCTGAGCTTGAATGTGAGCATGACTGATAGCATGAAAAGTAAGTTACTATTTAAAGGTGCATTAAGTGATTTTTGCCAAATGATGTTGATATTTGAAAGTACCCAAACAAACACGCACAAAGCCCAACAGGACCTTGCCCCTATTTCGATATCTCCACCCCACACGTACATATAGATCCATGGCAATGATGATTGCGGAAACAAGTGAAGATGACACACAAGCATATTCAAACAAAAGTCAACATGGATAACTTGTGAAAAACAAATCAAAATCAATGTTACTCACCTATCAAGAAGAAACAATGCAACCTTGGCGTCCGATTCCATGCCTTCCCACTCGTTGAGTTCTCTCCACCACTGGAAAACTGCTCCGATATTTACACAGGTCCTACTTCAGAATCAGAATCAGAATTAGCTTTATTACCAGGTATGGTTACACATACGAGGAATTTGTTTTCATGACAGAAGCAACTGCAGTGCAACAGAATGACAGTGACAGAACAAAAACACAGATAATAAAAAGAAGAATTAAAAAGAGCTAGTAAATAAGGAATAACAATATACAAATTGACAATTGTATGTACAGGTATATAACAATGGACAGTTTTGTATGTACAGGTATAATATGTGAAATTGAAAAGTAGACAAAGTATGTGTGTTAGATAAATAAGCGTATAAGTGAATAAATATTGTGTGAACCATAATTATTTTCAAGTGTTCATGAAAATTATTGCTTGAGGGAAGAAACTGTTCCTGTGTCTGGTCGTTCTGGTACTCGGAGCTCTGTAGCGTCGACCAGACGGTAACAGTTCAAAGTGTGCTGGATGTAAGGGGTCCAGAGTGATTTTGCCAGCCCTTTTGCTCACTCTGGATAAGTACAGTTCCTGGAGAGTGGTGAGGGTTGTACCAATGATTCACTCCACAGTCAGATTTGGTAGCTGAGCTGAACCAGACAGTTATTGATGTGCAGAGGACTGATTCAATGATGGCAGAATAGAACTGTTTCAGCAGCTCCTGTGGCAGGTTGAACTCCCTCAGCTAGCGAAGGAAGTACAGCCTCTGCTGGGCCTTTTTCACAATGGAGTCTATGTGATTGTCCCACTTCAGATCCTGGGAGATGGTGGTGCCCAGGAACCTGAATGACTCCACTGCAGTCACAGTGCTGTTCGTGATGGTCAGTGCGGGGAGAGCAGGGGGGTTTCTTCTGAAGTCCACGATCATCTCCACTGTTTTGAGCGTGTTCAGCTCCAGGTTGTTAAGTTTGCACCAGATAGCCAGCTCCTTAACCTCCTGTAAGCAGACTCGTCACCATCCTGGATGAGGCCAATCAGTGTGGTGTCGTCTTCAAACTTCAGAAGCTTGACAGAGGGGTCTTTAAATGTGCAGTCATTTGTGTAAAGGGAGAAGAGCAGTGGGGAGAGAACACAGCCCTGAGGAGCTCCAGTGCTGATTGTACGAGTGCTGGATGTGTATTTTCCCAGCCTTAATACCTGCTGCCTGTTTATCAGGAAGCTGTTGATCCACTGACAGATGAAGGTGGGCACAGAGAGCTGAGTTAGTTTGGGAAGGAGGAGGTCTGGGATGATAGTATTAAAGGCCGAGCTGAAGTCCACAAATTGGATCCTCACATGAGCCCCTGGTCTGTTTAGATGTTGCAGAACATAATGCAGTCCCATATTGTCCCAATGCAGACCTGTTTGCTCTGCAGGCAAACTGAAGAGGATCCAGCCAGGGTCCAGTTATGTCCTTCAGGTGGGCCAGCACCAGTTTTTCAAATGACTTCATAGCCACAGACGTTGGAGCCATAGGGCTGTAGTCATGTAGTCCTGTAATTTTGGGTTTCTTTAGGATGGGGATCATGGTAGAGCGATTGAAGCATGAAGGGACTTCGCAAAGTTCCTGTGATCTGTTGACGTTTTTAGTGAAGATGGGGGCCAGCTGGTCAGCACAGGATTTCAGACAGGCTGGTGTGACACTGTCTGAACCTGGTGATTTTTTTCCTTTTCTGCTTCTAGAAGACCTGGCATATTTCGTCTTCGCTGATCTGAATTGCAGGTGTGGGGGAGAACGGGGTTGCTGGAGGTGTTAATGGTTGTGTGGAGATGTGTTCAGGGCGGGTGTAGGGTCTTTTTTTCAAATCTGCAAAATAACTCATTCAGATTGTCTGCCTGTTGTTGATTCTCCACAGTGCTGGGGGATGGTTTCTTGTAACTGGTGCAGTCTTTCATAGCTTTCCACACTGAAGCAGAATCACTGGAAGAAAACTGGATCCTTAGCTTATTTAAATAATTCCACTTTGCTACTCTGATCTCCTTTTCCTGTGTCTATTTGGCCTGTTTATACAAGACTTTACCCCCCTTCCTGTAAGCATCTTCTTTGGCCTGACGGAGCTATCTGAGTTTTGCAGTGAACCACGGTTTGTCATTGTTGTAGGTTAAATGAGTCCTGGTAGAATGCACATGTCCTCACAGAAACCGATATACAAAGTGACAGTCTCTGTGAGCTCGTCCAGATCATTTGCAGCGGCCTCAAAAACACTCCAATTAGTAAGGTCGAGACAGGCTTGTAAAGCCTGCTCTGTCTCGCTGGTCCATATTTTTAAATTCTTTACCACAGGCTTAGCAGATTTTAGTTTCTGTCTTTAGGTTGGTATAAGATGAACCAGGCAGTGATCAGAGAGCTCCAAAGCTGCCTGTGGGACAGAGTGATATGCTTTCTTTATTGTTGTGTAACAGTGATCCAATATATTACTGTCTCTGGTTGGACGTGTGCTGTCTGTATTTTGGCAGTTCTCAGGAGATATTTGCTTTATTAAAGTCCCCAAGAATGATTAAAACAGAGTCAGGGTGTTGTTGTTCTGTGTATGTGATCAGATCAGCGAGTTTCTGTAAAGCTGATCTCACATGCGCTTGCGGAGGAATGTAGACAATCTCACAAGAATGAACAAACAGAACCCCTGTGGCGAGTAGAAAGGCTTGCAGTTGATGAAGAACGTTTCTAGATCAAAACAGCACATCTTCCTAAACACCGTTATGCCTGTACACCACCTCTCATTGATGTAAAAGCACATCCCACTGCCGTTGATTCTGCATCACAAACAGATCTGATCAGCTGAACGTTCGGAAGTTGAAGCGCTCTGTCTGGAATGGCGCCGTTCAGCCAGGTTTCCGTGAAAAACAAAGCAGCAGTTGTAGTTGTAAAAATCCTTGTTTAACCGGGAAAGGCTCGTTTCCCCCGTCTGCGCGTGCTGAATAGTCTAAACAGCACCGCTGCTCCGCCGACTACAATGTCCAGCAAAACATCAGAATAGATGTAATCCGGTGAAATATCGAGTGGTGTGTACTTCTGAATGTCCAGCAATTCGCCTCTGGTGAAACTGATTGCAGGGATATTATTAAAGACAGAAATGCCATGGAGGCTGCCATCTGCAGCACCATCTTGAATAGTTTATTCTTTCCTGATCATAACCCTTCTTTTAAATGTTTTGATTCTCTGATATTTTCCTCGATTTATAATCGATCTGCTAATATCTGTCATGTGAACTCAAATTGAGCGCTCTCTTCTCTCTATCATGACAAGACATGCCCCCTTACTGCTGATTGGCTAAAATTGTGTGTTGGGACTCGTTCCAACATCGGTCAAAAGCTTTTTTCAAATATTGCTTAGTGCTCCTTTAAGTCACGACTGTCACTTATTTGTGAAGTAAATCTGCTGTAAAGGACGAACTGTTGCCCCATAAATTTGGACATATCTGGATTTGCGTGTCACCATTTGTAAGGATTTAATGATTTTAGGTAAAATAATGCAAATTGATGGTCATTCATCTTCCCCACGGTAGCCTCTCTGACTGGTTTCCTCCTGGCTCTTTCATCCAGTTTGAGGGGAATTCTGATCCAGGGTCTGTGCTGTATCAAATACCTTCCACTTCTAAATAATTTACATTTACATTTATTCATTTAGCAGATGCTTTTATGCAAAGCACCTTACAATTGGGGAATACATAAAGTGATTCATTTTAAGGAGGCAAATAGACACAGAAAGTGCTCATAATACCAAGTCTGAAGCATTGTTCGAATAAGTACAAGCTGGATGGGGAAAGATTCAAGAAGAAAAAAACGTAAAAAATGTTAATAATTTTTTTTTAGGATGAAGTCAAATAGTGATGAAAGAAATTCATTTTCAGCTATCGCTTGAAACTTGTCAAGGAATCAGCATTCCTGATAGTGGTTGAAAGATCATTCCACCAACCAGGAACAGTGAAAGAAAATGTTCTGGAAAGTGATTTTGTATAACATGTCTTTATTGAGTTTTTACAAAGTTTACAAAAAGCTCAACATCTTCCCCCCTACATTACCTCCGGCAGAAAAAATAAAATAAAAAATAAAATAAAAATAAATAAATAAATAAAATATATTCCTTAACAATAAAATAAATTACTTAATTACCAAATATATGTAGTTACACCGATTATAATAAATACAATACACTTCTTACAGTCAATAGCTTCACACATCTAAAGCATCTTCAATATCTCCATTTTTAACAAAGTTCAAAAATACCTTCCAGATAACATCAAATTCAGAGGGTTTCTTTCTTATTACATATGTGAGTTTTTCATGAGCCAAACATGATATTAAGTTTTTCAGCCATAAACCAATGGTAGGACATTTGGTATTTTTCCAGCACAGGGCAATAGAACATCTAGCTTGTAACAGACACAAATTTACAAGTTTTCTTTCCTTAGTGGGCAGAGAGCATTCATCTTCATACATATTCAATACACATAGTACAGGATTTAGAGGAATTGGAGAGGAAGTAAATTGAGAAACATAATTGGATACATCTATTCAAAATTTCTGTACCTCCTCACATTCCCATACACAGTGGAAAAATGTACCTTGAAGCTTACCACATTTAAAACATAGATCAGGAATACCAGGGTTAAATTTATTTAATCTTACAGGGGTTATATATGTTCTCATTACCCAATTATATTGTAAAAGTCTTAACCGAGAGTTCAACGTTTGTGTTTGTGCATTTAAACAAATTTTATTCCAGACATCTTCTGAAATATCCATATTCATATCTTGGATCCATGCTTGTCTTTTAATTTCAGAGCAATCTTTCTGATTACTTCTTAGTGTGTTATATAACTGGGTTATCCACCCTTTGCTGTAGCAGTCTTGTAATGTACAATTCTCCAATATTGACAATGGAGGAAGTTGTGTTGAACCTTTAAGACAAGTAGTAATAAAACTTCTGAGTTGCAGATACTTAAAAAAGTGTTTCTGAGGTATGTGAAATTTCACAACAAGACTTTCAAATGACTGTAGTATATTATCTTCATACACATCTTTAATTCTGATCATGCCCTTATTCATCCACATTTTGAACCCCATATCTTTTTTAGCTGGGCTGAAATGATCATTTCCCCAGATAGGAGAGAAGCGGGAAAGTACTGGGAGGTCTCTAAGATATTTATGGGCTTCGTACCAGATTACAATAGTATTCTTTACAAAAGGATTATCTGACCTTTTTTAAGTTCCTTATAGGGGTGCTGAGTATAAAAAAACTGTCAAGTGACAAGCCTTTTGCGGTCAGTTTTTCAACATGTAACCAAGGCACAACGGCTTCACTAGAGAACCAAAACAATGCAGCCCTCAGCTGAGCCGCACAATAATACCAAAAAAAATTTGGTAATTGAAGCCCACCCCTTTCATAGGGCAGATATAACAAAGAAAGTTTCAGTCTTGGCTTCCTGTTGTTCCACATAAAATTAGAGAGAAGTTTTCTTGTTCTTAGAAAAAAATTGGGGGGGAGGGGGAAGTGGCAGAGATTGAAAAACATATAGAAATTTGGGTAATATATTCATCTTAATAACGTTTATTCTTCCCATCAAAGAAAGAGGTAGTGTCATCCATCTAGTTGTATCTTCAGATAATTTAGCCATTAAGGGGCATAATTGGCTGAACTAAGGAGGCTTACTTTAGGGGTTATTTTAATTCCTAGATAATCAAAACCATTTACAGCATTTACAAATGGGTGACTTATTTTAGGATTTAATCTCTCTTGTTCATTGAGAAATATAATTGAAGATTTATCTTTATTTATTTTAAATCCAGAAAAATTGCCAAACAGGCCAATAAGCTTTAGGAGGGATGGGATAGACTTCCCCAGTTCTGATAGGAATATGATGGCATCATCAGCATAAAGGGCAATGCGATGTTCTAAAGCACCTGTACAAATACCTTGAATAGTAGAGTGTGATCTTATTGCTATTGCCAGAGGTTCCATAGCCAGTACCATAAGTAGAGGAGAGAGTGGTGAGCCTTGTCTAGTACCACGACTAAGCTTAAATGAAGGCGAGATTAAACTGTTAGTGAGTATCCTTGCAGAGGAATCAACTAAAATAATTTCCATCCATTTGCGGAAAAAGTCACCAAAACCGAATCTTGCCAGTATCTCCATTAAGTACGGCCACTCTAGTCTGTCGAATGCCTTTTCGGCATCGAGAGACAGGATGGCCATATCTGGAGCTCCCTCTCCTGCATGCACCAGGTTAAGAACGTCTCAGGTTACGTATGTAACCATGGTTCCCCGAGTGGGGAACGAGACACTGCGTCCCCTAGGGGCCGCTACGGGGAACGCCTTCAGCGTGACTCGTGTCTGAAGATACATATGTAAAAACGGCATCTGTTGGCCGGCGACAGCCCATGACGTCACTACCGGCACGACCATAATAAAAGGACCGCCGGGAGAATACATCATCAGCTTCTTCGTCTGAAGCTTGCGTCCAAGCATGGCCCAAAGCCTGGGGACGAGTGTCTCGTTCCCCACTGGGAACCATGGTTACACACGTAACCTGAGACGTTCCCCTTCATGGGAACTCGAACTGCGTCCCCTAGGGGTCGCTACGGGGAACGCTATACCCATGCCACCATGCTGAGGGGAGTGCAAGCCAATTTCGCGAAAAAGGTGAGCAATAAGCCAACTCTACCAGGCTAAGGGAGTTGCCCCCGGGACGATTGATGGCTGTCAGTGACATTATCCCCTACGGCCAGAAAGCCTGAGCTGCATACCCTAAAATCCTTACCTGCTGGGTGCCGGGACTACCGGACCCAGGGTAGAGCTCAAAGGTCTGGAATCAGAACGATTCCTTTAAGGGGATATGGCCAAGCACCTAGTGGTAATAACTAGGTCCTGGCCGGTCACTCAGAAGCTACCGCTTGCTCTGCACCAGCTTGCTGAGGGAATGTCTCAACAGACCCTTTGGTAGCGACACCCCCTTTTTTTTTTTTTTTGGAACCCAAAATATATGGGACAAAGGGACCCAAGGCACAAGCCGGGCTTTGACCAACTCAAAAAGGGCACGGTTGTGCGCGTAACCCTACCGTACAGGATTTTTAGAAAGAACGCAGAACCTCGATGTGCGAACTTACCACTTGAGTGGATTTTAAAAAAGTGCCCAAAGTCTAACGTGCGCACTTACCATAACATGGATTTTTGAAGTGAAGTGCCCAAAGATCTAAGCGTGTGCACTTATCTAGATGGGTAACGTTATATGGCTCCGGGGCGGAGAACTATTCACTCTTCAGAGTGAGAGGGAACTCAGACGCTCAGAAGGGAGCGGCATGCTCATAAATAACCCTCTATGGTGAGGGGAGCAATGCTAGCTCGACCAACAAAGAGAGAGACCTATCACAGAGCTCTGGGGAGCGGAGAAACTCATTCTACAGAATGAGAGAGGACTCAGACGCTCAGACGGGAGCGGCATGCTCATAAGCGACCCTCTAGGTGAGGGGAGCAATGCTAGCTCTACCAATGAGGAGCTCTAAGAGCGGAGAACTCATCCCTCAAAGTGAGGGGACTCAGACGCCCAGAAGGGAGCGGCATGCTCATAAGTGACCCTCTATGGTGAGGGGAGCCATGCTAGCTCGACCAACACGGAGCGCGACCTATCACAGAGCTCTGGAGAGCGGAGAACTCATTCGTCAGAATGATTGGGGAACTCAGACGCTCAGAAGGGAGTGGCCTGCTCATAGATGACCCTCTAGATGAGGGGAGCAAAGCTAGCTCTACCAGCACGAGCTCTGGAGGGCGGAGAACTCATTCCTCAGAATGAGAGGAAACTCAGACGCTCAGACGGGAGCGGTATGCTCATAGATGACCTTCTAGGTGAGGGGAGCAAAGCTAGCTCTACCGACAGCAAGCTCTGGAGGACGGAACACTCATTCCCCAGAATGAGAGGGAACTCAGACGCCTATAAGGGAGCGGCATGCTCATAGGTGACCCTCTGTGGTGAGGGGAGCAGTGCTAGCTCTACCCATGAGGAGCTCTGGAGAGCGGAGAAACCATTCCTCAGAGTGAGGGAACTCAGACGCCCAGAAGGGAGCGGAGAAACTCAGACCAACAAGGAGAGCGACCTATCACAGAGCTCTAGGGAGCGGAGAAACTCAGACACTCAGAGTGAGAGGAAACCGCAGTATGCTCATAAATTACCCTCTAGTTGAGGGGAGCAATGCTAGCTCTTACCGACCACGAGCTCTGGAGAGCGGAGGACTCCTTCCTCAGATGAGAGGAAACTTAGACGCTCAGAAAGGAGCGGCATGCTCCTAGTTAACCCTCTATAGTGAGGGGAGCAAGGCTAGCTCGATCAATCAGGGAGAGCAATCCATCACAGAGCTCTGGGGAGTGGAGAACTCATTCCTCAGATGAGAGGAAACTTAGATGCTCAGAAGGGAGCGGCATGCTCATAGGTGACCCTCTAAGGTGAGGGGAGCAAGGCTAGCTCGACCAACAGGAGAGCGATCAATTACAGAGCTCTGGGGAGCGGAGAACACATTCTTCAGAATAAGAGGAGAACTCAGACGCAATGCTAGCTCGACCAACAACGAGCTCTGGAGAGTGGAGAACTTAGACGCTCAGAAGGGAGCGGCATGCTCATAGGTGAACCTCTATGGTGAGGGGAGCGATGCTAGCTCAACCAACAGGGAGCGCTACTAGCCTGGATCTAGTATCGACGAGTGATGTAATCACTGCGATAGCCGATAGCCTTTAGAAATGGATCGTACTCATCCATTGGTTGCAGGGGAATTAGAGAGGAATAAGAGGGCAGATGCCCCCCTAAGGGAAAGGAGTAGATGTCTTACTCTGGTCCGGACGAAAGTGTCATATAGGACGCATCATCCGGAACACCTCCCCTTCAGGTTTTGCCTCTCTCTGACCCACGCCTCTCTTTAGCCCTATCCGCAGGCGGGGGAGGGGCATGAGTCGCGAGACTAGCCTTCTGAGCCCATCTCTGATCCCCAGACCGAGATGGGCTAGGACCCCTGGTTTGTTCGGGCTCAGACCTGGACTTTATCTTATCCAGGTCTTTCAGCAGATCAGTCTGGTACGCCTGAAGCACCGCCATAGTGTGCAACGAAGCGACGATCTGACCTGCTGCTGCATATGCCCTGCCATTTAAGCAAGATTCAGAGGCTTAGATGGCAAGGAGGGAGCCTTGAGAGAGGATGTCTCACCCACAGCGAGATAAGCTGGCTATCATCTCTTGCACAGGGGGCATCCCCTCATAGCCATTTTCACGCATCCCCTCAATGTCAGCATAACTAGTATGCTGAAACCTATGAATACGAGAAAAAAATAGCTTTTTCCACTCCTTCTCAACCTCCACATCGAGATTTATGAAGAAAGGAAGGCTCGCTCGAGCTGGGGATTTATGGCCAGAAAAAATTATTTTTATGATCCATAACCTCCAAAAACATATGCAGTGCAGGAGGATTGAGAGGGTTCAGTCTCAACTTCCTCGCCCTCAAACATCTCCTGCTCTTCCTGGGCATAACCCAGCAGAGCACTAATCGCTGAATCTGATGATGTCAGAAAGATCGCATCGTCACAATCCAGCAGCTCACTCTCGTGCGCGAAAAGGGGCGGTCCCTCTCTAACTCATCGGCAATATCCAACTGCGAACCCCGCGATTTCAATCGCCTCCGTGCCTCGGGAAGCAGACGGCTGCCCCTCTTTCCTTGAAAAGAGGGACAGACGAGAACGGAGCTTTCTCATAGAGAACAGCTCACAGTGCACGCAGATTGCCCCCTCAAAGACACCGCGTGCGTGCTCTTCGCCCAAACAAAAGACGCAACAATCGTGTGTCATCGGGTGTCAAATAACGAGGACACGGATCCACACACTTCTTGAACGCCTTGCTAGCGCTCGCCATGATAAATAAAGGAAAACTGTATTCCTACCAGAATGCACGTTTCTTCAAACAGACCAGTCAGTGAAGACGAAGAAAAGCTGATGATGTATTCTCCCGGCGGTCCTTTTATTATGGTCGCGCTGGTAATGACGTCATGGGC
Source organism: Gymnocypris eckloni scoliostomus (assembly GCA_027564155.1). NCBI lineage: Eukaryota > Metazoa > Chordata > Actinopteri > Cypriniformes > Cyprinidae > Gymnocypris > Gymnocypris eckloni. The sequence goes on from CM050417.1 coordinate 28,961,349, forward strand.
TGTCGCCGGCCAACGGATGGTGTTTCTACATATGTATCTTCAGACACGAGTCACGCTGAAGGCGTTCCCCGTAGCGACCCATAGGGGACGCAGTTCGAGTTCCCATGAAGGCGATTTTTAATAAAGCCATTTTGATCTATATGTATCAATTGAGGTAGAACCCTCTCGAGTCTCGACGCCAATGCTTTAGCAATAATTTTGGCATCTGCATTTAAAAGCGAGATTGGCCTAAAAGAACCACATTCCACAGGAGATTTTCCTGGCTTTAGAATAAGAATTATGAGGGCGTTCCTCATTGAAGGAGGGACACATCCCTGTTGAAAAGCCTCTACATAAGTATCTAGTAAAGGAGATATTAGTTTCTCTTTAAATTCCTTATAAATATCAATTGGAAGTCCATCAGGACCCGCTGCTTTACCGCCCCTCATATTAACAATAGCATTAGCAACCTCTTCCGGTTCCAGTTCCTTATCGAGCTCATACCTTGTTTCTTCCGTGATAGAAGGAAAGTCCAATCCATCTAAAAAGTTATTTCGATTAGCGGGGTTTGTAGGAGTTTCAGATTGATATAGAGAATTATAAAATGAGACAAAAGTGTCATTAATCTCACCAGGGTCTGTTGTGATTACACCTTTTTCATTCCTAATTTCATTAATGGATCTTTCTGAAGTCAACTTCTTAAGCTGCCAGGCTAATAATTTGGTGGGTTTTTCACCTTGATCATAATAGGTTTGCTTTAATCTTAATATACTATTTTCAGCTTTTAATGTGGAAAGATGTTCATATTCTGCTTTAAGGGATAATAACTTTTGTTTATTTTGCACGGATTTATCTAAATTTAATAAACTCTCTAAATCTCTAATTTCAGTATCTAAATTAATCATCTTTTGTTTAAATTTATTAGATTTAGAGCTAGTGTAACCAATCATTTGGCCCCTAATATAAGCCTTAAAGGCTTCCCATCTAATAGTCGCTGAAGTCTGATCAGTATTCATGGTGAAGTACAAGTCTATTCTGAGTCCAATGAGGCTGCAGACGCCACCTAGAGGAACCTTTTGTTAACTTTGACTCCTTATAAAATAATGAAGTTGGGCAGTGGTCTGATAAGACAGCACTATCATATATACAATTGTCTATATTCGTTAGTATAGAAATTGGAATGAGGAAATAATCTATTCTTGAAGATGATTTAGACAATGATGAAAAGCAAGAATATTCCTTTTTTGAAGGATTTAGTGTTCTCCAGGGGTCACATAAATTTAAATCTTTCATAAATTCTTTAATTTTTTTCCTGCTTTGAGAATGAGAACTATCCAGTCCCGAAGAGCGGTCGAGCAGGGGGTCCAAAGTACAGTTAAAATCACCTGCTATTATAACCATACCAGGAAGAGAGGCTAGGAGTATAAAAAGATTTTCAAAAAACATTGGGTTATCCTCATTTGGGCCATAAATATTAACCAAATTAATAGCTTTACCCATGTAGCTTCCTGTACTATCAAATATCTACCGCCTTGTCAGCAATACTATTATTTACTAAGAAGGGTGCAGACTTATGAATCAGGACCATAACTCCTCTGGCATGAGAAGAACAACACGAAGCCAAGACTTGACCTGGCCATCTTCTCTGCACCTTCAATAGCTCCTCTTTGAGTAGATGAGTCTCTTGTAAAAATACTATGGAAGATTCCAATTGTTTAATCCTTGTCATAACTTGTTTAAGCTTAACCAATTGGATCATCCCTCTAACATTCCAAGATGTGAATTTCAGTTTATTTTGTGAGATTTTCTCTAAATTGGGATATGTTTGTCATCTTTATATAAATGTTTATTAAGTAATATTTTGATGTGGAAGTTATCCAGAAGATCTCCTCTAATAAGAAGTAATTGTTAACAAAACAAAAAAAAAACATTAATTCAAAAACCTCCCATGAACAAATTGCATTAACTGTCCACCCGAACACGACAGCCTGATCCCCTTGCCCTACCGTTTTAATAACTTGGGACTCAGTTATGTCCCGACACTGATCCAATATCAAAAAGGGAGCAGTTAACGCAAACTAAGCGATCGGCTAAAAAAAAACTACAAAAAAAACATTGTTTTTTTTATATATATATATATATATATATATGTATATAAAATAAATGGAATTATATGCAACTCCTGGCATCACTCTGTAGAATTATAGACAATCACCTTAGAAATATCTTACCACTTATGTAGTTGGACTCTTTAAGGAAAAGATATTTACAGTGCGTCACAAGTCTCTTATTCACTACCGCATTGGTTACAACCATTATGGAAACAGTGGAGAAAAAAAAACATACTATACCCATCATAAAACAAGGAATCTGCATAACAAACGTGAAAGATGATAATTCCGAATGGGCATTTTTGAATAAGGAAAAGACTTCCCTACTGGTCTTTTATGCTTCACATGCATTCTGTATTCCCTGTATAAACTTTTCGGCATCAGACGGGTCCTCAAATTCCCGGGTCTGTCCATCAACTGTCAGACGTAGTTTGGCTGGGTAAATTAGTCCATAGATTATGTTCATGGATCGCAGTCGCTGTTTAACACCGTCAAATCGTCTTCTTTGGCGAAGTACCTCGGCAGATAAATCAGGGAAAACCTTGATCTCTTGCTCACCATACATTACTCTACCTTTAGCCCTGACCGCACGCATCACTCGGGTTTTATATTGAAAGTTCAGAAACTTCATGATTAGCACCCTAGGAGAAGATCGACTGGATTGTGGCCTACCAGGTAGCCTGTGCGCTCTCTCTATGATGGGCGGAGTTGGAAAGGTTTCGGGGCCTGCAGGTAGCCATTTTTTCCAGGAAGGCAACTGCATCTGGATTTTCTACCTTTTCGGGAAGATTAACCAGCCTGAGGTTCGATCTTCGCGAACGGTTTTCAAGATCATCCAGCTTGCGTGTGAGAGAAGCAATGTGCTTAGTTGCATCTTCCAGCTTGTTCTTTTCTGAATTCACCGCGTCTTCTACATTGCTTATACGTTCTTCGGCCAAATCCATGCGCCCGGAGAAGTCTCTTATGTCCTTTTTGACATCCTGTATCGCGTTTAGAACTCCATCAAGCTTTGTGGAAAAATCACTTCTCATTAGATCCAGTTTCTGAATTACATCTAACTTTCGGCAGGCGTTGGCACAACTTGCTTCTCTCTGAGGTGCACTGCAAACGGTATCTGATGAGCTAATGCTACTAGCATCCCCTTCGTCGTCATGTTGCCTGACTGAGGAAGATTCTAGTTTTGGCTTTTCTCTGCGTTTTCTTGACGGCATCTTGAGACTTAACTCGCCGCAAAGAGTTACCAAAACAAATTAATATCGTGTCGGTGAATAAATAGGATGGTATTCAGGATTTAAACGAACAATGCCAGGAGCTCACAAAAAAGCGTGCGCCTAGCTCGGAGTCATAACCGTTCCCCCTGGAAAGTGATTTTGTGCCTTTCTGTGATGTACCACGAGTCGAGTCTTGTGGATCTCAGACTTCTGGAGCGGATGTAGATTCTCAAATTGTGTAGAATTAGGCAGGTACCTGAGCCTGTGGATGTTCTATATGCAAGAATTAGTGTCTTCAACTTGAACTGCAACCAGCAGCCAGTGCAGGGAGATAAAGAGAGGCGTAACATGGATTATTTTGGGCTTGTTGAAGACCAGTCGTGCCGCTGAATTCTGAATCATTTTTTAGAAGTTTGATTGTGTTTGATGGAAGTCCAGCTAGAAGAGCATTGCAGTAGGCCAGCCTATAAATAACAAGGGCTTGGACAAGAAGTTGTGCAGCATGCTCCATCAGAAAGGGCCTGATCTTTCTGATGTTGTGTAGTGTAAACCTGCAAGATTGAGCACATTCCAAAAACCGAATTCCACTAATTCACCTACTGCTATGCTAATTACCCTCACCAAGTTCTGTCAGAAATCTTGGTGGGGGTAATTATTGATTAATCTAACTGAATCTGAAATCATGCTGTAGAGTTTGAGTTGCAGGGAAGACAAGAAGCTCAGTCTTTGTCAGATTGAGTTGTAGGTGATGTTCTTTCATCCATGCTGAGATATCCGCCAGGCAGCCTGAGATCCGTGCAGCTACCGTTAGATCATCTGTTTGAAATGAAAGAAAGTTTTGAATGAATGAATGAATGAATGATGCATTTATATAGCGCTTTATTATGTATTGCTGTATACCGAAAGGGCTTTGCAATTATAGGGGGGGGGGGGGGGTCTCTCAACCACCACCAGTGCATCTACCGTTAGATCATCTGGTTGAAATGAAAGAAAGTTTTGATAGACTAATAAAAAAAAATAGACATCACTGTGCTTTTAGGCATGATAAAGCCTTTAAGTTATTATTTTTTGTCCATCTCCTGACTTGTGCCTGTACAAAACTTCATTTTTTTTTACAGAGCCTTGTCACCCATAGTTGATTCTTTGCTTCAGTTGTACTACAAGACTGAATGTTCCAGGAAATCTCTTTTGCTGAGTTAATATAAATGACCATATCTGATCACAGTTGAATGTTAAATGGTTTTGTGTGTCATTGAGAAGGTGATTGGCTACACCTGACTGAGTTTACAAGTCATTTTTTAGGAGGGCATTTTTTTTTTTCTTGATATGTTAGTGTTATAGCTTTCACTTGGATGTTATAAGTTGCACTGAGTAAATAGAGCTGGATAAAGCAAAAAGATAAGCCCATTAATAACTTCTCAGGCGGTGTATGCACACAAAAGTACCTCCCTAAAAAGTGTAAAAAGTTGGTCAAAATCATACATTTACATACAAACTGGTCACCAACTGTTACTTTAAGATGCCAATTATTTTATGGAATGGCACACACAGGATTGTGATATACCAAAGGCAGCAAATCAAAGATGAACCAATCCGTATGTCAACCTGTAAAAGTGAAAGTGAAAAAATGGAGGAAACATACTGACACGTAGGAACGTAGGTTTGAGTGTTGTTTTTCTGCTAAATTGAAACAAAGTACACAGTGACCAGTCTCACAGGTAAATTCTTAATTTACAGGAACATATCAAGTGTGTGTGTGTGTGTGTGTGTGCTTGTAGAGCTATCTTTATGATTAAGTAGGGTTGTGATGGGTAGGGTTAGGGTAAGGAGTTAGAGATTGTGTTTTGTGTCAATTAATGTCCTCACAAAGATAGATGTACAAGAATGTGTGTTTGTCTGAGGTAATTCACTGTCAGTTCAAATCTCTTTGTGATAATGAGGCTGTCCATCACCACAAACTAAAGAAGATTAGGTCTATATTTACATTAGTAAATACAAATTCAGTTTGCAACATAATACTTACCAGTGTCAGTACACTACTGCTATGGATATGCCTGAATTTTTGACATGTAAATAGTTTTCTCTCAAGAAAAGCAGTACAAATAATGCACTCTTAATTCTTTCTTTTCACAGTGATCTGTGTTTCTTTAGCACATTTTAATTTAAGAGTCCTTCTTGCGTATCATTATATTTTGTAAAACACGGTCACTCTCTTTACCAGTGGTGGGCGAAGTACACAAATCAAGTACTTGATTAAAAGTAGAAATTAGAGATACGTATTATAATATATTACTCCAGTAAAAGTACTGCTTTTTCAATTTTACATGAGTGAAAGTACAACATCCTCGATTGTTATGTACTTAAGTAAAAAAGTAAAATAGATTAATTTGCAATTTTATATAGACTACTTAATTCAAAATGATATTAGCACATATGTATATGATCCTACTACTCAAAGTACCTGGGATTAATAAAATCTATTTATATTTTCATAATGATTTTTTTCTGGGCATCACTTCCCACTTTGGTCATTACTGTAGTTACAATGTTCTGAACATCACATACTTTATTTTTCTCTCAGATGTAATCTATCTAGGTGGTTGAATAAAAATATTTGGACTTTATATCTAAACATTTCCTCAACTTAGCACCAGCAAGCTTGTTAGCTAGACAGTTAGCATCAGCTAACATTATTGACTTATTTTCAGTGAATGAATAAACATTTATATTTGTCTACTCGGCTAGTTGATCTAAACAATATAAAAATGTACTCTGTTGATAAACAATACAACAACAGACGTCACATAAGGCTAAATGCATAGCATTTTAATAAAACTGCTAACGTTACAGCAGCAGGGAATATGAACGTGCATAAGTTATTTAATTTAATCTGTGTTATTTTAATGTTTCGTTTTTTTACCTAAAACTTAGAGACACCGATGTTGATCTGTCTGCATTCAAGCATTTCAGTGAGCTTAAATAGATTGCCCTTTACATCAGATTTAGTTCACAAACAACTTTTGTTGACAGTTTTGAGCTAAATATGATTTTCAGTTACAATAATTAATCCTAAAATTTGGCATTAGTAACTAACTTTTCGCAGCATCAGTTTGCGCGCGCGCTCACAAGATCTCCAAGGTGTCCTGACATTTTATCCTACCATTAGATTTTCCTACCAGGGCTTACTGTGCATGCGCATATCAATATTACATCCCTTTTCTCATGCTAAACAACAATATTTAATGTACCTGCATTACTGTAAGAATAGGTTTAGGGTTGGGATGGGTGTAGACGTTAATAAAACATAATTTTACAGGTAGATGTTTTCACTGTCAAACTGTAGTACCTACTGTTCCCCTCCGGGAACATCGAGCTGCGTCGAAAACGCTAGGGGAACGCCATCAGCGATGTCCAGCTCTGAATCATAAGTGTAATCAGTCAAAATTGACAGCCAGACGTCAGGTGCGGGTGACGTCACGACCAGGATGCTTAAAAGCGCGTGATGTGCAGCCGGCGCCAGCTTCCAGGAATGAAGCAAAGCTCTAGTAGGGATGCCGGAAGTATGGCCTTGCGACGCAGCGTCTCGTTCCCTCGGGGAACCAGGGTTACATACGTAACCTGGGACGTTCCCCTCCGGGAACATCGAGCTGCGTCGAAAACGCTAGGGGAACGAGATGTTCACGCCGCCAGAATTACCAATCCCTGCTCAGTGTGTGGAATGCACAGCTACGACAAGAGAACAGCAGAGCCAGGAGTGGCTTGCAGATATAGGTCATAGAATCTGACGAAGGTTAGGGGCGTAGACCACCCAGCAGCGTCACAAATGTCCTGAATAGGGACACCTGCGAAAAAGGCCTTGGAGGCCGCCATACCTCGGGTTGAGTGAGCCTTGACCCCCAAAGGCGAGGGGAGATCAGAGGACTCATAGGCAACTACCTGCTGTACATGAGACCCCTACAGTGGTGGCTCAAGTCCAAGGGGTTCTCCCCGAGGGGAAACCCATTCCGCATGATCAAGGTCACGCAGCGATGCCTACGTGCCTTGGACATGTGGAGGAAACCTTGGTTCTTGTCTCAGGGCTCGGTCCTGGGAGCTCCTTGCCGCCGCGTAACGCTAGCGACGGATGTATCCCTGACCGGTTGGGGAGCGGTCATGAGTGGCCACCCTGCCCGCGGTCTGTGGAGTGGTCACCATCTCACGTGGCACATCAACTGCCTGGAGATGCTGGCCGTGTTTCGAGCACTGAAACATTTTCTTCCGGACCTAAGAAATCACAATGTGCTAGTACGCACCGACAACACAGCTCTGGTTTCTTATATCAACCACCAGGGAGGTCTGCGTTCGCGCCCCTTATGCAAGCTGGCACACCAGATCCTTGTGTGGTCCCAGGACAAGTTCCTCTCGCTGAGAGCGGTCTATATTCCTGGGCATCTCAATGTAGGAGCAGACATCCTGTCGAGGCAGGGGCCGAGGCCCGGGGAATGGAGGCTTCACCCCGAGGTGGTGAAGCAGATTTGGAGAGTTTTTGGCCAGGCACAGGTGGATCTGTTTGCGACTCGTCAGACATCGCACTGTCCCCTCTGGTACTCTCTGACTCATCCGGCTCCGCTGGTGCTGGATGCTATGGTACAGACGTGGCCGAGGCTTCGTCTGTACGCCTTCCCCCCGATTGCTCTGCTCCCGGGAGTTCTAGAGAGAGTGCGCCGGGACGGGGTCCGGCTGTTGCTAGTAGCCCCGTTCTGGCCGGGCCGAGTATGGTTCTCGGACCTGATTTCTCTCCTCGACGGCTCCCCATGGGAGATTCCAGTCAGAGAGATCTCCTCACAAGCGGAGGGCATGATCTTTCACCCCCGCCCGGAGTTATGGAAGCTGTGGGCGTGGCCCCTGAGGGGGCACGACTCATAGCGTCAGGTCTCTCAACCGAGGTTGTTGAGACCATTCTCCAATCTAGAGCTCCCTCAACGAGGAAACTGTATGGCCTCAAGTGGAGACTCTTCACTTCTTGGTGTGGAGACCACCAGCTCGACCCAGTTAACTGCCCGATTGGTACAGTACTGGAGTTTCTGCAGGCTCGGTTCTCCGCAGGGTTATCCCACTCCACCCTGAGGGTTTATGTGGCAGCTATAGCGTCTTACCACGCCCCCATGGGTGGACAATCAGTGGGCAAGGACCCCCTGATCATATGTTTCCTCCACGGTGTGCTGAGGCTCAGGCCTAGAGTACGGTCCAGGGTCCCTCCTTGGGATCTCGCTGTTGTGCTAGAAGCTCTCTGCAAACCTCCGTTTGAACCCATCGAGCAGGTATCAGAGCGTCTTCTTATGCTGAAGACGGTGCTACTTTTAGCCATATCTTCGCTGAAGAGAGTTGGGGATCTACAGGCCCTCTCGGTGGCCTCTATAGACTTTACCCCCGGTCTGGCGAAAGTCTTTTTGTACCCTCGTGTGGGGTACGTCCCTAAGGTCCCCTCCTCGGTACCGCGGCCCGTTGTACTCCAGGCCTTTTGTCCTCCTCCCTTCAGGGAGCCCAACCAGTAAAAGCTTAACTGTATGTGTCCAGTGCGAGCACTGGACGCATACGTCCACAGAACTGCCTTGTGGAGAAAATCGGACCAACTGCTGGTATGCTACGGTCCTCCTAAAAAGGGTTTTCCAGCTGCTAAGCAGACCCTTAGTCGGTGGATAGTGGATGCCATCATAGTTGCCTATGAGTCCTCTGATCTCCCCTCGCCTTTGGGGGTCAAGGCTCACTCAACCCGAGGTATGGCGGCCTCCAAGGCCTTTTTCGCAGGTGTCCCTATTCAGGACATTTGTGGCTGCTGGGTGGTCTCGCCCCTAACCTTCGTCAGATTCTATGACCTAGATCTGCAAGCCATTCCTGGCTCTGCTGTTCTCTTGCCGTAGCTGTGCATTCCACACACTGAGCAGGGATTGGTAATTCTGGCGGCGTGGACATCTCGTTCCCCTAGCGTTTTCGACGCAGCTCGATGTTCCCGGAGGGGAACGTCCCAGGTTACGTATGTAACCCTGGTTCCCCGAGGAACGAGACGCGCTGCGTCGCAAGGCCATACTTCGGCATCCCTACTAGAGCTTTGCTTCATTCCTGGAAGCTGGCGCCGGCTGCACATCACGCGGTTTTAAGCATCCTGGTCGTGACGTCACCCGCACCTGACGTCTGGCTGTCAATTTTGACTGATTACACTTATGATTCAGAGCTGGACATCGCTGATGGCATTCCCCTAGCGTTTTCGACGCAGCGTCTCGTTCCCTCGGGGAACCAGGGTTACATACGTAACCTGGGACGTTTTAATGGGAGGTAGCAAATCTAACAGGGTAGCACAAATCGACAGAAAACCAGTCCTTACTTGTGAGTTCAGTTCACTGGAGACTCGCCCTAAACGGATAATTTGAATCAGTCAGTTGACTCGTGAACAACTGCAATCGGATCATTCCTATTCGTGATTTAATCGTTTGTTGCGATTTGTGAACTGATTGAACAGGTTAAAAAAGAATCAGTTTGTTCATGAATCAGACACCGCTTCTGCGTCTCGGAGCACGTGATGTATTATAAGGAGTAACGATATATTTTATGAAATATGGTGAAGTAAAAAGTACGATCTTATGCTTTGGAATGTATTGAAGTAAAAGTTAAAGTTACTCAAAATAAAACTACTCCAGTAAAGTACAGATACTTGGAAAATGTACTTAAGTACAGTAATGAAGTAAAGATACTTTGTTACTGATCACCACGGCTCTTACCCTTCTGACCTCATTTAACATCTGAGAGTTTGCGTGTGTGGCTGTTTGTTTAACTGGAAGAGTGACACATGTGTTGGAATGCAGTCAGATGAGTTAACTTCAACTTGAAACTTCACATTTTCCTTTGACTTTCATTGACTTATTTTAGTGGAATCACTGTTTGTTAAGATGTAAGATCAACTTTTATTGATGTATTAACAGATGAAGTTCACAGGATAGCATGTGAAGTGAACACAGATGTCGGATATAAAGTGTGTGATCGTCGGGGACGGGGCTGTGGGAAAAACATGCCTTCTGATCAGTTACACCACCGGTGTATTTCCAGAGGTGATTGTCCCCACTGTGTTTGAGAATTATTCTTCCAATGAGACTGTCGATGGGAATACAGTGAACCTGAGACTATGGGACACATCAGGGGTGGAGGAATATGACAGGCTTCGACCACTTTCCTACCATAAGACGGATGTGGTTTTGATCTGTTTCTCTCTTGAGAGTCCAGCCTCATTTGAGAAAGTCAGTGAAAAGTGGTGTCCAGAGGTCAGACATTTTTGCCCCAGTGCTCCGATAATTATCATTGGGACTAAACTTGATCTGAGAGATGACAAGGACACCATTGAACAGCTGAAAAAGAAACAACAAAACCCCATCACATACCCTGAAGGCCTGGCAATGGCCAAAGAAATAGGAGCTGTGAAGTACGTGGAGTGCTCAGCATTAACACAGACTGGCATTAAGACCGTGTTCGATGAAGCCATTCATGCGGTTCAACACCAGTCCTCAGTGAAGAAAAGACAGAAAAAGTGTTTAATCCTCTAAACTGATTGAACACATACAAGCTGCAATCTCAGAGATGATGGGAAGAAGAGATTATGAGAGGCCATTCAGGAAATAATACATATTGTATGTGTTGTGTAAAAATGCATTGGTTTACAAGTTAAATGCATGCTTTAATGACAAACCCATTGGTTATATTGTTTTGAACTAATACACATTTGATTGTTAATTTTTACATCAGTTTGTTAAAGTATATGTTGAAATGCACATTGTTTGTTCAAATATGTACTGCTAAGGATACAATGGTTTGCTAATTTGTCACAATTGATTCAGCTGTCCAAATGTGCTTTTACATGACAATAAGGGTACCTAATAGACAAAGTGCATAACATGCACATGATATGCAAAAATAAATGAATTAAAGGTACATTCTGGTAACTTTGTTTTGTTCAAAATTTACAAAATTGAAATAATGAGTGAGTACATCTTGAATCAGTCTTCCAAAATGTGTTTTTATCTTATCCTGAATTATAGTAAAGTTAAGACACCTTTATTTATATAGAGTTTTTAACAATGCAAATTGTAGCCAAAGCAACTGCACATTATCAAAATAGGAAAATAGTGTGTCAATAATGTAAAATGACAAGACATAACACTCAACTAAGCAAGCCAGAGGTGACAACGGCAAGGAACCAAAACTCCATCGGTGACAGAACGGAGAAAAAAACCTTGGGAGAAACCAGGCTGAGTCGTGGCGTCAGTTCCCCTCCGGCCAGACGAACCAGTAATTTGTTCCAACTGCAGAAAAGACAGATTGTAAGGGCTCCACTGTTTCCAGTAGTCTTTCCCCGATGACTGTCTAGGTGACGAGGTCCTCACTGGGGATCTGTCTCTGGGGCTCATCTAGGTGTCCTGGACTCTAGCCTGACGTTCAGAGCTGTAGAGGTTGTCTCTAGGTGCTGATCCACAATCTGATCTGGATACGGCCTCGATCTGGTGACTGCAGTGACAATCTGGGATGGACACTGACCGGATCGGTTGCTATAGTACGCCTATAATATGTGTATGTATTCTGACTATTTTAGATAGAGTGGGATGCCAACCGCTGCAGAGCAGCCCAATACCTCGTCATATACATAGAGAGAAGTAGCTCCAGCTACCATATTCAAAGTTACATAGGGCCTGTTAACACCTGGTCACTTCTTGTGTTTTCTCTGACAGGATATAAATCTGATTTGTTTAAACGTTTGCATTTACCCCTGCACATAAATGTGTCTCTACAAAACGGATATAAATCCGGTCTTCAATTCCTGCGCTATACGCAAATTTAAAGGAGTTCACATCAATGAAAGCAACAGATATGCACTGCATTTTATTCATTATCAGCTCATTTCAATATCCAAGACCGCAATAGGAGAGAGAGCATTAGAACTAAGATAATTCAGTAAGATACGCAAGATAATTCAGTCTCACTACTTTTAATGAAGAAGATTGTGTGTTGAACATCTGCGACTTACTTTCAGTTTTGTTTGCTACAGTTTGCACGACAGCTTGCTGAAGAGATACTCATCTCATCTGCAGCGATGTGTGTAGAATTGGCACCGTCATATCTGACTATAACATTTCAGATAGCCTATGACACGCTCGCACACGTTTATTATTTTAACATTTGGGAGGAGTCAAATTTACTTATGTGATTTCAACAACCAGATGCATTTACTCTCGTCCAGATTCATCTGGAATGAGGCCCAGACCTCCTCTTGAAGTGGTTTGAGCGATCAGATTTAAATATGTCTCAAAAGCAGGAGGAGCCTAATCATTCAGTCCTGTCAATAATCATTATTGAGTCAGCAACTTAAACTCCAGTCAGACTTAAATTGCAAAAATAAAGATTTACAACTTGACTTGGATTCAAGACTTGTGAGACTCATAAAAAAAATAAAAAAAAATCATGAAATTCATCATTTCATCATTCATCATTGATTCATCATTTTTGTATAGCATTCCATTCACATACTCCCTTTACTACCCCACATGACAGCATCATACACCACATTTTTCTATTCATTCCTAATCCATTCATTCCCTATCAATATGTCCTGCATTAGCAAATGTCACAACACACCAAGCCAACATTATTACAGTATATACACGCATGACAGAGGTTTGAAACTGCAATTTACCCACTATAGAAACATTTTTAAATCATGATTAATATACGATCCATTTTAAATGTATTGTTAAGTCATGAAACTATAGATGGCGCAGGCTGACGGGTATTAACGTAAATGATGATATTCACAGCGTTAACGACTTGGTACAAGATTGGTTCATGTTGCATACGCAGCCAATGAGCTTGTTACTTTCCAATTAAATGACTGGTTAGCATTCACTTGAGCATTTGCAGCGTGCTTTCAGGGTTCTTCTGAAACCCACCACCTTCCCCAGTTCCACCTGTATATATCTGCTATGAATTATTTTATATGCTATTTGTGCAGCAGCAGTATGTCTTAAATACTCACAGCACTGTATCACCGTATGCATAGGTAGTGCCAAGTTCCCATACTTGCTTGCAGCAGCAATAATCTACAACTACAGCAATAAGCAGCAGCAGTGTAGCAGATCTAGATTACCATGCTAAAATCTTCAGAGAGTTGTCATGCTTGAAAAAATACATTGTTTAAAGGTATCTTTTACATATCAAATGTGGCACAGAAACCAAATCTGAAGCGCAGGAATGTAACGATGCACCCCGATCCGGTTGAAAATTGATACAAATTTATGTGATAATTCAAATGGGTTGAGATGTTAAATGAATCGCGATCCAATTGGGGGTGAGATCTCATATGAATGTATCTCTGAGGGGAACTTATTGTCTTTAGAAAAGTTTAGATATTATTTTATTTTCATCTTGCCTCTGCATAAGAGATTTTTGTTTGTTTATTTGACGATACTTCTTTCATTTGTGTTATTCATTTGATTTGGGGTTTGTTTCAAAATGTATGTTTAGTTATCTGATATTTAAATTTCACAAAGAAATGTGCAGCATTTTTTCGGAGATATACTATAAGGACAACTTTTCATTTATAATTTGTCTTAAATTGAATTGTAAAAAAAATGAAAAGAATTGTATGGTGAAAACAGGGAATCGAATACCATCATGAGTTGAGTGAATTGTTACATCCCTACTGAAGTGCAATAAAACCACGAAAATGTATAGGTATTTATACAAACATTTTAATGTTGCTCTGAAGCGACACATGCATTTAAACATGAATTAAAATTATGGTAAATATAACATTTGAAACTAAAGATCATTTTTAAATTAGTTTTGAATACATCAACACAAAAACACAAAATTAAGGATGACCATAAATAACCAATTAACCGACAGAAAGAATTTTGACCAATTAATATTAAATACAAATAAAAAATTTGAAGATCACATTTTATTTCTACATTCAGAAATAATGCTAATAAAAGGAAAGGTTTAAAAACATTCTGCATAAAATTTAATTAGTGATTTTAATTAAAAAAAATGCTTTATTAGAGAGTTTTCTGTAGAAATTCTGTAAAAGTAATTAGTTTTAATTTTTCAAAACTGATTTAACCTCATATACTGTAAATTCAAATAACTAACTGAAATAACTATTGCTAAAAATATAACAAAGACTTGACTTAGACTCGATCTAAAAGACTTGACACTTGACTTGGACCTCAGAAACTTGTGAACACATCTGCTCTCCATGCTCTCGTACTCCACGAGTACTCTCTCAGGAACAGCTGACATACCTGTTCAGATGTAACGACAGGCTCTGACCGCGGTTGATGGTCGGCTCAGTCACACACTCTGGTACGATCATCGCAGCAGGCTCAGGCTCCATACTGCTCGGGGAGAGCGGCTGGCTAGGTTCTGGATTTGGAGTATTGGACAACTCGCTGAGGCTAGTAAAAGAAGCAAAGCAAGCAATGTGCACAATGACAAGGAGTAACACTAAATAGTCTTTAATTGTAAATCCAATACAGAACAATATGAAGAATTGCAGGGAAACACAACCAGACAAACATGAATGAGATGGGACAAGAAGCGAAGGAAAATTCAGGGCTTAAACATACAGGAGAGTAATCAAGGAGAGTAATTCTGTTCAAGAAGAACAGAAACAGGTGTGAGCTTATTATAAACCATGGAAACTAACTAGAGGAGGGAAATAGGAACAATGTAAAGAGGCAAGTAACAGGAGGAAACGAAACCAATACAGACTACACATGACAAGGTTTTGGTAATAAAAAGTTTGCTTATGTGCAGGTCAGTACAAATTAAATGTCTGCACTAAACTTTCTTATACTGACTTATGATTAGCCTGACTAGTGCTGGATAGAATTAATAGTTCTATCATCAAGCCTTCCTTTTTCTTTTAGTACTTAAAGGGACACTTCACATAAAAATTACAGTTCTGTCATCATTTATTCTCCCTCAAGTAGATCCAAACCTGTATGAATGTGTTTGTTCTGCTGAACACAAAGGAAGATATTCCGAAGATTATGGGAATCAGAGCAGTATTGATTTTCCTAATATGGAAGTCAATGGTGCCCCAAAACAGCCTGATTATAAATATTCTTTATAAGAAAGAGCCCAATCGCCTTCGAGTGTTAACAAAACAAACCAATGACAGTTGGCGTGCGTGTTCCGCCCCGCGGTGCGGGTATAAAAGGAGAGCGTGTGCAAACGCACAAAAGCTTTTTGCTTCAGAGCCAAGTCTTTCAGCGAATCTCCGAGAGTGTCTGCAAGACAGCAAACGGCGTTGGTGTTACGGCGCGTCAGCGGTGGTTGCTGTCCAGTGCTGCTTCTGACTGCGTGCTGCAGTTCTTCATTCTGCGGTCACAGTACGACCTCCCCTGGGCGCTTCAGCGCTTATCTAAAAGAGTTTTTTTTTTCTGGAAGAGCAATCTAAAAGAGCTCCACGAGCAACGGGTGTCTTTTTAAAGATGGCTTCCCACTCGTGTGTTTCTGGATGTGGTCGTTTCCTGGCTTCATCTGACGGTCACGATCGCTGTCCCTCGTGCTTGGGCTATCAGCACGCTGAGGCAGCGCTCGTGGGTGAGTCATGTTCTCATTGCGGGAATATGACCATCGCGATGCTGCGTTCCAGATACCTCCTTGCCAAACGAGGGAGTATCCCCCTTGCCATGCCCCATTCTAGCTCCTCCGGGTTTCGGAGGGCTACTTCGGCTCATGGTCAGGGTGACTTGAGGATCACAGTGAGAGCTTCCCCGTCGAGTGCGTCTCCGCGGGCCTCTCACTTCTCCAGCGCATCGCACCATCTGGTGTTCCCGGACGAGCTCGCGGGGTCCTCGGACAGGGCGGGGCCCAGCATCTCGTTCGGAGCACCAGCAGATGACAGGATGGCGATCGCTGCATCGGGGGATGAGCTAGGTTCTGGAGATGACGATTCGGCTGCGCTGCCTCCGTCAGGAAGAGTAGCATTGCCCGAGTCAGATCCAGAACTGACTGCTATGTTTTCCCGGGCCGCTGAGAGTGCTGGGCTGCACTGGAGGCCTTCGCCTTCTCCCGAGCATTCAAGGCTGGACGATTGGTTCCTAGGAGCGCAGGCCGATCGCCGGCAACAGCCTCCGGTTCCTTTCTTCCTGGAAGTGCATGAGGAGGTGACTAGGTGTTTGAGGGCACCTTTTTCTGCCCGAAACAGGCCCAGTGCCTTCTCCGTCCTCACCACCCTCGATGGTGGAGCGGCCCAAGGGTATGTGGAGATCCCCCCAGTCGAGCGCGCTATTGCCATGTAGCTCCTTCCCCCGGAGGAGGGCCGGGTGGAGAATCTTTTGTTTCCTTTTTGTTCTGTTCCGCCACTGGCCCCCTTGCGTGCAGAAGTTGCGGTCCTGCTGGCGAAGGACGCGATAGAGCCAGTCCCTCCAGCCAAGATGAAATCAGGGTTCTACAGCCCCTACTTAATCGTACCCAAGAAAGGCGGTGGGTTACGACCAATCTTGGACCTGCGCATTCTGAACCGGGCCCTTCACAAGCTCCCGTTCAGGAAGTTGATGCAGAGACGCATCTTTCAAGATGCAGCAATCGACCTGAAGGACGCCTAATTCCATGTCTCGATCCTCCCTCGACACAGACTGTTTCTCCGCTTTGCGTTCGAAGGGCGAGCATACCAGTACAAGGCCCTCCCCTTTGGGCTATTCCTGTCACCTTGTGTCTTCACCAAGGTCGTAGAGGCAGCCCTTGTCCCGCTAAGGGAAGCAGGCATTTGCATTATCAACTACCTCGACGACTGGCTCATACTGGCCCAGTCTCGAGCACTGTTGTGCGAACACAGGGATACGGTGCTCAGTCACCTCAGCCAGTTGGGGCTTTAGGTCAACTGGGAAAAGAACAAACTCTCCCCTACGCAGAGGATCTCTTTTCTCGGCATGGAGTTGGACTCGGTCAACCTCACAGCACGTCTCTCAATAGAGCATGCTCAGTCAATGCTGAGCTGCCTGGAGTCTTTCCAGTGCAAGAGGGCGGTTCCACTGAAACACTTTCAGAGCATATGGCATATGGCATCCGCAGCCGCTGTCACGCCGCTCGGATTGCTTCATATGAGACCGCTTCAGCGTTGGCTTCACGACCGGGTCCCGAGATGGGCATGGCGCCACGGCACGTACCGGGTCTCAGTCACCCCGTCCTGCCGCCACACCTTCAGCCCATGGTCGGACCTTGCTTTTCTTCAGGCAGGAGTTCCCCTAGCGCAAGTATCCAGGCATGTTGTTGTATCGACAGATGCCCCTACCACGGGCTGGGGGGCCATGTGCAATGGGCATGCAGCTGCGGGGCTCTGAACAGTTTCCCAGCTGCAGTGGCATTTAAATTGCCTCGAGTTACAGGCAGTATGGCTTGCCCTACGCCGCTTCAAAACGCTGCTACACGAGAGGCATGTACTGGTCCATATGGACAACACTGCGACCGTTGCGTACATCAACCACCAAGGCGGTCTACGCTCCCGTTGCATGTCGCAACTCGCCCGCAATCTCCTCCTTTGGAGTCAGAAGCACCTGAGGTCGCTTCGCACCATTCATATCCCAGGCGAGCTCAATCGTGCAGCCGACGAGCTCTCACGTGAGCCCGCCCTTCCGGGAGAATGGCGACTCCACCCCGAGGTACTCCAGCTGATTTGGAGACGCTACGGGGATGCTCAGGTAGACCTGTTTGCCTCCCCGGACACGTCCCACTACCTGCTGTTTTACTCCCTGTCCGAGGGGACCCTCGGTACAGACGTGCTGGCACACAGCTGGCCTTGGGGCCTACGCAAATATGCATTTCCCCCAGTGAGCCTTCTCGCACAGACCCTGTGCAAGGTCAGGGAGGACGAGGAGCAAGTCCTTTTGGTGGCGCCTTACTGGCCCAATCGGACTTGGTTCCCAGAACTGATGCTCCTCGCAACAGACCCTCCTTGGCAAATTCCTCTGAGGAGGGATCTCCTTTCTCAGAGAGGGGGCACCATCTGACATCTCCACGTATGGTCCCTGGACAGGATGCGGAGTTTCTAGGTGGGCTACCTCCAGCGGTAGTAAACACTATCACTTCTGCCAGGGCCCCGTCTACAAGACATGCTTACAGGCTGAAGTAAGCCAATTCTCCAATAACAGCTATGATGACTTTTGTCCTACCGACTTAAATGATAAAGGTACTTGCAGTGTCCAATCTATACAGACTGTGTCTGTTCCCCGAATAGTGAGTTCAAAATATAAATTTTATGCAGGATCTAGAACAAATCTGATCGTGATTAAACCGGAAAAATGCAAAATAAATGAACAAAAACTATTTTTAAAACTTGGGCTCCTAAATATCCGATCACTCACACCGAAAGCAGTTATCGTAAATTAAATAATCACAGATAATAGTTTTGATGTACTCTGTCTGACTGAAACCTGGCTTAAATCAAATGATTATTTTGGTCTAAATGAATCTACTCCACCAAGCTACTGTTATAAGCATGAGCCTCGTCAGACTGGTCGTGGCGGCGGTGTCGCAACAATATATAGTGATATTCTCAATGTTACTCAGAAAGCAGGATACAGGTTTGACTCATTCGAAATACTTATGCTCAATGTTAAACTGTCAGATAAGCAAAATAAATCTGTCCTATCCCTTGCTCTGGCTACTGTGTACAGACCGCCAGGGCCATATACAGATTTTCTAAAAGAATTTGCAGATTTCCTCTCAGACCTATTGGTTAATGTTGATAAAGCACTAATTGTTGGAGATTTTAACATTCACGTTGATAATACAAATGATGCGTTAGGACTTGCGTTTACTGACCTAATAAACTCTTTTGGTGTCAAGCAAAATGTCACCGCCCGACACATCGTTTTAATCATCGCTAGATTTAATAATATCGCATGGAATTGATCTAACTGATATAGATATCATACCTCAAAGTGATGATGTTACTGACCATTTCCTTGTATCGTGCATGCTGCATATTACTGATATTCAGCGTTATCGTCAGGCAGAATTATTATTCCAGCCACTAAAGACAGATTCACAAATAACCTGCCTGATTTATCTCAACTGCTCTGTGTACCCATAAATACAGATGAACTAGACACAATTACTAGCAACATGGTAACTATCTTCTCTAATACATTAGAAACTGTTGCCCCCATCAAATTAAAAAAGGTCAGAGAAAAACGTGCGGCGCCATGGTACAGCAGTTATACCCATTCTCTCAAGAAAGAAACTCGTATTCTTGAGCGCAAATGGAGAAAAACTAACTTGGAAGTCTTTAGAATTGCGTGGAAAAACAGTATGTCCAGCTATAGACAGGCTCTAAAAACTGCAAGAACCGAGTATATCCGCAAACTCATAGATAATCACCAAAACAATCCAAGGTTTTTATTTAGCACAGTGGCTAGATTAACAAATAAACAGATGTCACCCGATCTAAATATTCCCTCACAGTTTAATAGTAATGACTTTATGAATTTCTTTACTGATAAAATAGATAATATCAGAAATACAATAACAAACGTAGATTCTACAGCGTCTAGTACTTCAGCTTCATTCAACGTACCCAAAGAAAAACTGCAGTGCTTTACAACGATAGGACAGGATGAGCTAAATAAACTTATAACTGCATCTAAACCAACAACATGTTTATTAGATCCTGTACCCACTAAACTATTGAAAGAGTTATTACCTGTAGCAGAAGAACCGCTTCTCAATATTATTAACTCCTCGTTATATTTAGGTCACGTCCCAAAACCATTTAAGCTGGCAGTTATTAAGCCTCTTATTAAGAAACCAAAATTAGATCCTTGTGAACTGGCAAATTACAGAGCCATTTCAAATCTTCCGTTTATGTCAAAAATATTAGAAAAAGTAGTGTCTGCTCAACTGTGCTCCTTTTTGCTAAAAAATGATATCTATGAAGAATTTCAGTCAGGTTTCAGGCCCCGTCATAGCACAGAAACTGCACTTGTTAAAATTACAAATGACTTGCTTCTTGCATCAGACCAAGGCTGCATCTCGTTGCTAGTTTTACTTGATCTTAGTGCTGCGTTCGACACTATAGATCATGACATACTGATAGATCGATTACAAAACTATACAGGTATTCAAGGGCAGACTCTAAGATGGTTTAGATCCTACCTGTCCGATCGCTATCACTTTGTTTATATAAACGGGGAGTCATCTCAATTATCACCAGTAAAGTATGGAGTACCACAAGAATCTGTCCTAGGTCCTCTATTATTTTCATTATATATGTTGCCCCTTGGTAATATTATTAGAAAATACGGGATTAGTTTCCATTGTTATGCTGATGATACTCAACTATATATCTCAACAAAACCAGATGAAACTTCTAAACTATCTAAGCTAACAGAGTGTGTTAAAAATATAAAAGATTGGATGACCAGTAATTTTCTCCTATTAAATTCAGATAAGACTGAGATATTACTTATTGGACCTAAAAACAGTACACAGAATCTCTTGGATTACAATTTGCAACTAGACGGATGTAATGTTACTTCCTCTACAGTTACAAATCTGGGTGTTATATTAGACAGCAACCTATCTTTTGAAAATCATATTTCCCATGTTACAAAAACAGCATTCTTCCATCTTAGAAACATTTCCAAGCTACGGAACATGTTAAGTGTTTCTGATGCAGAAAAGCTAGTTCATGCATTCATGACCTCTAGACTGGACTATTGTAATGCACTGCTAGGGGGTTGTCCTGCATCTTCAATAAACAAGCTACAGATAGTACAAAATGCTGCGGCTAGAGTCCTTACCAGGTCAAGAAAATATGATCATATTACTCCAATTTTACAGTCTCTGCACTGGATACCTATTAAGTTTCGTATCAGTTACAAAATATTATTACTTGCCTATAAGGCCCTAAATAATTTAGCTCCTGTGTACCTAACTAATCTTCTATCACGCTACAATCCAACCCGCTCCCTAAGGTCGCAAAACTCTGGACTCTTGGTAGTACCTAGGATAGCAAAGTCCACTAAAGGAGGTAGAACTTTTCATATCTGGCTCCTAAACTCTGGAATAGCCTTCCTGATAACGTTCGGGGTTCAGGCACACTCTCTCTGTTTAAATCTAGATTAAAGACGCATCTCTTTAGCCAAGCATTCATATAATTCATCTCACAATCTTGTACTTCAGCTATGTCTGATCAAATGCACATTATTATGCTTTAGCTTGGGTTATACTGATAATTTCATCCGGGGATGGAACAACTGCTACGCTAATTGTCTTACTTTTTCTATGTTTCAGCCACGGGATTAACATCCCGTGGTAGCTAGGAATTACACAAGCTTCAGTCTGGATCCAACCCTTAAACGATCTGAGATGACCGAACACCTGAGAAGAGACGATGACAACCCCTCCGAGGACCTCAGAGGAAGCCAACCATCAGCGATTTTACTGACTTAATCAAAGTCTGCCATAAATGGAGGATCAGCACCTGGAGACAACCTCTACAGCCCTGACCGTCAGCGGAGTCTAGGACACATAGATGAGCCCCAGAGACAGATCTCCAGTGAGAACCTCGTCACCTAGACATCCATCGGGAAAAGACCCCTGGAACCAGTGGACCACTTACACTCTGACTTTGCTGCAGTTGGAATAAACTACTGATTCGTCTGGCTGGAGGGGAACTGGCCCCCCGACCGAGCCTGGTTTCTCCCAAGGTTTTTTCTCCATTCTGTCACCGATGGAGTTTTCGTTCCTTGCCGCTGTCGCCTCTGGCTTGCTTAGTTGGGGACACTTCACTTGCAGCACAATCATCGACTTGATTGCACAGATATTATTTAAACTGAACTAAGCTGGACAATGCCATTACTAAATTCAATAATGAAATGCATTCAGCTGATAATTGAGTGTTAAATCCTGTCATTTTACATTATTGACACAATTTGCCTATTTTGATATTGTGCAGTGCTTTGTTACAATTTGTATTGTTAAAAGCGCTATATAAATAAAGGTGACTTGACTTGACTTGACTTGAAGTGGAACCTGTTCATTGATTGGTGTTCTCCCCGCCGGGAGGACCCCCATAGATGCCGATCGCAATCGTGCTCTCTTTACTGCAAGATGGGTTGGAGCGAAGGCTGTCTCCCTCCACCCTCAAAGTGTATGTTGCCGCTATTGCCACACATCACGATGCAGTAGACGGTAAGTCTGTGGGGAAACACGACTTTGTCATCAGGTTCCTCAGAGGGGCGAGGAGGTTAAATCCTCCGCATCCTCATCTGGTATCCTCTTGGGATCTCCCCTCGGTCCTGTCGGCCTTGAAGGGGGAGCCATTTGAGCCTCTGCAGTCAGTAGAGCTTAAGTTCCTGTCATTGAAGACAGTGCTCCTCGCGGCATTGGCCACGGTCAAGAGGGTAGGGGACCTGCAAGTATTTTCGATCGACGATTTGTGCCTAGATTTTGGACCGGGTAACTCTCACGTTATCCTGAGACCCCGGCCTGGATATATGCCCAAAGTTCCCACCACGCCCTTCAGGGATCAGGTGGTGAACTTGCAAGCGCTGCCCCGGGAGGAGGCAGACCCAGCCATTGCTCTGCTCTGTCCCGGACGCAGAGCTTCAGGACTTCAGACCAGCTCTTTGTCTGCTTCAGAGGACAGCAGAAGGGGAAAGCTGTCTCCAAACAAAGACTCGCCCACTGGATAGTGGAGGCTATAGTCTTGGCCCATCAGGCCTGGTGCTTACCGTGCCCCGTTGGTGTGAGAGCACACTCTACGAGGGGCGTTTCTTCATCTTGGGCTTTGGCGCGGGGTGCCTCGATAGCAGACATTTGTAAAGCTGCTGGCTGGGCGACACCTAATACGACACCGTCCCCTCCAGAAGTAGGGAACGGAGACGTAACGTCCCATCACCATAGTTGCTGTACCACCGCTGTACGGCCGGGGCACACAGTCTCGGCTCCTCCGAGAAAAACTGTTGTGCGTTTGCGAAACAAGCATGCCAACTGTCATTGGCTTGTTTTGTTAACACTCTTTTGATAGGGCTCTCGGGCAAGATGTCATTAGTCAGTCACACTGACGTTACGTCTCCGTTCCCTCCTTCAAGGAACGAGGGTTACACAAGTAACCGAGACGTTCCTTATCAGATCCAAAAAAACTAAACAAAAAAAGGAATCTTATCAGTCCTATCATTTTATCTTCACGTTGCTACCTGTTTCTGTAGGTTTGGCATCACTTATTAAATATTGTGACTTAATGGCAAGAGCTCCAACTCTGGGTCGTTATATTCCAATCCCACATCATAATTTGTATTATTAAAAGACAACTGTGAACTACAGCATATACCAGCCAGACAACGAGGGACCACCTGCATATACATCTTTAAGATGGATTTCAAACTAATATAAATCATCACAGGACGACCAACTGCAGTGTGTATAAACCAGAGAGTGAGGGATGCTGCACTGACTACTTCCTGCATAAATCAATTCAGGGTGTACTTCAAAATTATTGATACCATTATAGTATAAACAGTATTACAATGTAATCTTTCAATATAAACAATACCCTCAAATATTAGGAAATATCTATTTTTGTATTTATTCTGTGAACACACGACTCGCATTACACATATGCATTCATTTGAATGATTTTGTTTTCTCTTCAATACTCTTTTTTTTACTTCAGACATTAAAGCTCAATTTTCTGTGAAGCTGCTTTAAAACAACCAATTGTGCCATTCAAATAAAAATGACTTGACTTGGAGGCACAGTTAATGCGTGTGAACAGTAGCAGCAGAGGGTGCTATCGGTGATTACCAGGACATTGCTGCTCAAATTTCAGCAAAGGGTTTCAGCACTTTCATTGAGGGTTTTTACAAACATCCCTAACCCGACTATGATCAGTTGTAATAATGAACTTGACTTGACTGGTAAATACCACCGATTCATTTATTTGCATTTAAAATATATACGTACGCACACACACACACACACACACACACACACACACACACACACACACACACACACACACACACACACACACACACACATATACACACTCACACTCACACACACTCACACTGAAATTAAAAGCTTTTGAATGGTATTGTATAATGTTACAAAAGCTTTCTATTATAATAAATGCTGTTATTTTGAACTCTCTATTCATCAAAGAATGAGGGGGGAAATGATTTCAACATTGATTATAATCAGAAATGTTTCTTGAGCAGTAAATCAGCATATTATAATAATGTCTGAAGAATCATGTGACACTGAATTACATTTTAGCAGATAATCACAAATAAGTTTTTTAATTGTAAAAATATATTTTACAATATTACTGTTTTTACTGTAATTTGCAAATAAATTCAGCCTTGGTGAGCAGAAGAGACCTTCAGACTATTTATTGACATTTATGTATGATATTATGATGTTATTACTGGATTTATTAACCGGATTGGTAATAAAGTAAGGTTAGTTTACACTGATGCAGATTCAGAGCAGGAATATTGACATGTAAATCCATCCAGAAACAGTATCCTTTGGCCAAACAGCCAGTAGATGGCAGCATATGTCTGACAAGTGCACTGGAGATACAACACGGCCTGCACTCTCACTACAGCATAATGCTGGACTTTAACACAAATTCACAATTAAAACCAATCATGCATTCTTCAGAAATGAAAAAATATAACAGTATGGGGAATATAATGCCAATAACTCCATGGCACACATATATGAACTTCCTATACATACACACTGTGTGATAAACACTCATGCAGATAAACATGCATCGTTTGATCAACACATCTGAACACACCTGTCTGTTCGGTGGCTCTCGCTCGCGTTAAACCCGACGCAGACACGCACAAAGTTTTGCTCTTTGTTCACTGCGGCATTGGAATTTGGCAAAGTTCCATCTGCTATTTGATTTTCTGTTTTCACAAAACAGCGGCAGACAAAGAAGCTCACGGTGCAGGAGCGTACAAAACAAAATAAACCCTAAAAACCAGCACAATAATACCTTTCATTCCACCTGCACCCTCCGACGCTCAAAGTTCCCGCCTTAGGGATCATCTGCCTGACGAGCATATATACCTAACAACAAAGCTGCACAAACAACAGGACTCCTGTGTTAATACTCATCAAGGCTCTTGGGTAGACGCCGAGAACGCCTCGCCTCCCTAATCAGGACCCCCACATGAAGAGCAGCACACCTCTGGTTTCAGCATAATTACAGACAGGCGATAATCAGGTCACCCCAGCGGGGCCAAGTGAGCCGGCGGAGGTGTTAATAAACATTCCTCCCCACTTCCCCCCCTGCTCTTTTTCCTGAGGTGAGAAAGAGAGACGAAAAGAGAGAAGCCGCCTGCCTGGGCACAGTGGTATTGAATAGATACCCTGGGGCGCGACACCCCCTGAAAGGTTACTCTCTATCTAACGCAACAGAGAAAAAAGAGAACGAGGGAGATGGAAGGAGAAAGGGGTGAACTCAGACCCGTTTTCCCTTGGAGTTTGGGGAGAAAAAAGATCTAAACATTTTAAAATAATTCAAATGTTAACATTTCACAGATTAGCATAAGGATAGCTTGCAGTCACAGGGCTGTGAAATGAAATATCTATCAGCATAATGTTCTTTTTTTGGGAACGACGGAAAAAACTCAAAGATAGACATAACCCAAGGTGCAGCCTATGAGCTGAGTCTCGTTCTCAGAAAGCCGAAAGAAAGGAATTATATAAAAACTTCTAATACCAGCGTTTCAATTAGCTGCATTTCAGTTGCTACTTTTCAAAGTTGTTCAAAGTTACGCCACATAGTTTTTAGTAATTCATTAAGCTGTGCAGAAAGTTGAAGTTTGAGCGTGGCGTTCAGGTGAAATCAAAGAGGAATTCACCGAATCAAACGTCTTTATGCTTTTAGACAAACGTTTGTCAAGAAAGTGCTTGGATGGAGTCCCAGATGTTTTTATTTATTGTTTTTAATAACAACTTCCTGAGTCTGAAATATTCATAAATATACATTTAGCATTTCAAAATTAGAATAATAAATCCAAATCTGGCCTGGCAAGATATGTAATTATAATAAATATGGTTTTGTTAAATCAACTAAATGTTGCTGAGTGTTCTGAAATGGATTTTCTGACAGAAAGTTCTAAACACTTTCAAAACACCTAATTTGGAAAAATCTAAAATAATTTTAATTTTGGACTGCTCCTATAGCCTACTCATTTTTGTATAACTTTATAGGCAATGCTAAAATGTGACCCTCTCTGTGAAATCCAGGCTAAAGTCTCAGAATCGAATTATGAGATAACGAGCATCAAAGTTTGATTTCTAACATTAATTTCACTATAATTTGAAACTTTGGCATAACCTTACTCAGTCAATTTTAAATATATAAAAGTTATATTTTCACAGAATGTTGAAGGATGATTTTTTGTAGAAATCACAAAATAAAAGGCTTTAGCTGGGTTTTCACAGAGAGGGTCACACATGATTAGGTCTATAGCATCCCCAGCAATGCTTCAAGGCAAGGCCTGTGCTAGACTTTAGGAGGCTTTAGCATTCACACAGCCAGAGTTACCCCAGAGAGTCCACTCGTTAGTAAGCATTCCAACTGCTGGTTGCCTAGTAACATTTATGAATGAAATTGAAATTAGTGGATGTCATACCATGTTGTTGACATTGCCGTGTTCTTGCAGCTAAACATATAGCTACTTTTGAAATGAAATATTGTGTTTGAATGGAATACGTCCAAAAATGCTTAATTGCACAAGATAAAAAGGATGTGGTTCAGTTCTTCAGTACTTTAGGCTGAACTTGACACTTACAAAGGGGAACACAAACTACCGTTGCTTTTGCTGCTGAAGGAGAGCCTCAACAGAAGCAAATATGATATGACTTCACTCTAATATTGATTTCTTTGCATCACATTATTTTTGTATAGGTCAATACTGAATATTTAATCAGATGATAGTGATTATTTAATTGTGGATTATTCAATATTTAAAACCTTGCTATGATTTAGTGATAATGTAACAAGGGAATATTGCAAATATTGTATTCTTTAAGAGCACTACACAATAAAATGCAATACACTTGAAGAGCTCTGCCCTTTATATATATAAAACAGTTTAATAAATGAATTTAAGTTCAGAAGTATGCACTGATTAAATATTCATGACACACTCAGACACACACATGAACTTGAAACTATTACCACAAAGTCCTTTAAAAATACAACAACGTAGTAGTAATAATAAGTTTAAAATATCTGGAATTCCACATTAAATACTCAAAAAATAGCTCTTAACTGAGCTTATGATTATAGACATAGACTCTGTCAAAACTGAATACACACATTTCACATGCACTTTTATCATTGTTTGAATACAATGAGTAATCATTCCCAGTACAGGGTGGAGGAAGTACAGTAAGAGAAGCACTGAGTTTAGTAGTTATCGCATGTAGATCCACCTTTATCAGTAAAGCATCGGAATTGGATTCTGGAAAACGCATTGTTTAGATGGTTTACTTGTGAGTTTTGTTTCAGTGTCTTGCTGCATCACCCAAGCTTGTAGTCATGTGCTGATATTCTCCTGTGAAATGTCTTGATGCTCTCTTGAATTCATTGAAAAGTGTCCACATCCTGAGGTGTGATGCTGCCTGTGAACCACAATGCTCTTCTGACATTCTTCAGAGTTGTAGATAAGGCATTGGTTTTGGTGTACAGTGCCCTTCTTCCTCTAAAAAAGTGATTTTTGACAAAAGGTTGCCATCTCCTGCATGTCTTGCCTGTCCACAGAGCATTTTCCCAGAAGTGTTGAGGAACATCTGGCTGGTCTTGGGCACATATGAGACATGACTCAATATTTCTCGGCAGCAGTGGTTTCCTATGTGTTGTCCTTTCATGAAAACCGTTCTTGTCCAGTGTTTTTCTGATAGTGGACACATGAATAAAGACTTTCAGAGTTTGCAGAACTGTCAGAAAGTCTTTTGGTGCTATGCTTCAGTTCTTTCGCACCTCTTCCAGGATTGTCAGTTGTGTTCTTAGTGACCATATCTACACTAAATTTAGAGATCGGTGAGTCAGTCGGGCTTCAGAGTTTGCTTTATGTAACAAAAACCTTTAGTCGTTATATCATATACCACACTTTCATTCTCACTGCTTATTTCATGTCTAATGTCTGTCCTTTACAGATGTTGTGCCAATCTAAATTTTGCCAAACGTATTCATGCCAAAAGCCTTTTTTTTGTTCTAAATAAAAATGGTTATTTAAAGCATGTTTATGTTTTAAAATGTATATGAATACTTCAAAAATGGAGCCCAAATACACCTTCCACATATCTTAAATTATTTATTGTGTTTAACATCAATCAATCAATGATGAAAATAACAGGGGAGAAAATGACATTTTAAATAAGTCTGAATAAAATTCCCAACTAAGACTAATTTTACAGTTGGTAGTTTATGTAATAATATTTACACATATTTTGACAGAATTACAGCTTGACTTTAAATTATACACTACGTATTACAAGAGATATTTACATTGATTTGTCCATTTCTCATCACACATCGCATCTCAAGCATGCTCTTGGTGTCTACTTGGTAAATACGTTTGTTAGGTGTGACTGAAATAATGCCACAAATTGCCATGATTTTTGAAAAAAATGATAAATTATTTTAAAAGGATAAGTTGAAAACTGTTAATCAATCGTTGGAGCATACAAGGCCCATACATGTCAATCTAAAACACCAGTCTCTGCCATTTACTTGCAATTTAAGTTCATTACAAAAGGATGAATTACTGTATGTTTTAGGGTGTATTAGAGCATATTTAATATCTCAGGATCAGGGCCGGACTTAACCAATAGGCGAGATAAGCGTCCGCTTAGGGCCCCGTCTGATATTCACGAAACATACTTGGTAAATGCACCAGTATGTATTTGTGTTATGGAGAGGGTCAAATGTTCACTCACCACTCAAAACGGGGAGTTTTTGTCAGATGTGAATCCTCTCATTATAACAATGTGTAGATAAGATGTAAATGAGAGATTTATTGTGTAGAGATCTTATTAACGAGCGTCGTGAGAACACGATGAACTGAAGCGAGTGACAGCTTTTAGTGATTATAGAGCATTCTAAGCTGCTTTGAGTCTCAAATTTCACATTTAGTCTCAGAACAGATATATTCACCTCATTAAAGAAATTATTGTTTCAAGTCATTTTATTTGTCTTGATGTTTCAAAATGAATCTCTTGTGTGCTTTTCCTTGGTGCGCCAGCGCAAACTAAATGCAAATGAACTATAAACTAAAAACACCTATAAATGCACGAATGCAATGACTATAGCTTTTCGCCTAATAGATTACATTGTCCAGTTGTTTCTCGGCAAACCCTATCGTATGCCTTAAGAACACTTGGGAATACAGAACGAGTTGCATGGAATAATTTTTATGACATTTTAATCCTTTTATAAAAAGATTGAAGGTTTACAATTCATTAAATTAACAATTTCAAGCATTTTTTTATATAATGTCTTCTTTTGTGATCCAAAAAAATAAGGTAGATTAATATGGCTTTAGACTAGCATCAGGTTGACTATCAAATTTGTTGAGATAGTGAATTGGTGGGTTTTTGTTAAATGTGAGCCAAAATCATCACAATTAAAAGAACCAAAGACTTAAACTACTTCAGTCTGTGTGCATTGAATTTATTTAATACACAAGTTTCAGAATTTGAGTTTAATTACTGAAATAAATGAAATTTTCCACGACATTCTTATTTATTGAGATGCACCTGTACTTGCAAAGTTACTTATAGTCAGTAGAGTGTCTGTCGGGACACCATCATAATAAAGAGATAGCAGATATTATTCAGACGGTCTACTAATACTCTAATGAGAGTTTGTTGATGTGTAGGTGCAAAGTTACAATAAGTACCATTTATTGTTATTATGTAAATAATATGTAATCATGCAATCAATAAAAAAGTAACTACCTGTAGTCAGATTTCGACTGGGGTATTTCCTCCAAGAAGGCAATGGAGGAAGTGTCTCCTCAAAACATCGGATGACAAAAAAACAATTCAAAGAACAAAAATAAAACTATGCAAATATTCAATAAAAAGTATATAAATCACTCGCTTTTCTAAAGTTGAACTGTTCAACAGCAACACCAGCAAATAAAGTTACAGTGGGGGTCCGCATCTCTCTCGCCTCCCCTGAGCCCAGTGAGTTTAACAGACCTCTAAAGCCTGCTGTGAGATGAGAATGAATGGGGTGAGCTGCCCTCCAATGAAGATTTGTATGATCGACTAGTAGTTGTTCAGTTTAAGCATTAGTCGACTAACCACACATTAATTATAAAACATTTAAATCATTATAATGAGCCTTTAATTGCCTACATAGCCCAATAAACTGTCAAATACAAGCATATAGCATATAACACCGGCAGAAGTAATAATTATGATTGTGTCAGGGAAAAACAGTAAGGAGGCTGCATTAACATTTTAATAATGCATTGGTTTATTTTTTACATATGATACATCCCACCTCTTGGGTTTGTGCACGTTCACAAATCAGTCTCATTGAACAATACAATGGCGTTAATGGGAAGTCTAATTAATTAATACTAAGCAATACACACATTTATATATCACCACTTTTTCAAGGCAAAATCAAACTTCAAATGGCTTGTTGATCATTAAAGGCACATCTCCACGTATATGACCAATATTTACCGAGCTCGGATGACTGATGATCTGAAATTAAGTTTATTATGAAAAAATATTGTATAATTAATATATATAAATAAAATATATTGTATAAATTGTTTCTGCCTTGAGTTATAATTTTGGAATAAATGTAAAATGCTTAAAAACACTAAGCTGGTGATGTGATTTATAAATAGAATAGATTATTAATTACATTGTTAATGTAAAAATACAATATAGATGTTTCTGTTGTGTATTCTGGCACTGTAAGTAATGTTTATTTAACCAAGACTGGGACATAAATATAGAATTTAATTTTTTATATAATCTTATTACAAGTACTTATTTTTTAATTTAAGGTCACTTTATTTTAAGGTCCAATTTTCGCTATTAACAAACCATTAATTATGACTTTTGCCTCAATAAACTCCCAATTGGCTGCTTATTAATAGTTAGTAAGGTAATTGTTAAGTTTGGGTATTGATTAGGATTGTGTATGTAAAATATGCTAATGCAAAATATGTGATTTAGTACTAATAAACAGCCAATATGTTAATAATAGATATGCTAATCAGTTACTACCCAGCTCTCTCTCTCTATCTCGTAAATGTTAATGTTAGTGGATATGTTAAGATGTGGGATAAAAACCCTCTTATTCTAATCAACACAGACAACCCCACACATTCATAGCGATATCCCAGCGTGGATGTGGTGGTGGGGGGTGGACAGCTGCCATGTCAGAGACACCTGCCAGCGGCCAAACCTTACCCAACTTCCACGTCTCTCCCAGGCTGCCCTCTCTCCCGCTTCTGAATCACTATCTCTCTCTCATCACCCCGCTCACCCTGCTCAGGGAAAAAGTTTGCCAGACAGCCCTGAGGACTCCCATCTCCTCGACTCCTTGAAACCCCATCAACACCCCCACCCCAAACACACCCCAAAACCAACACACACACACACACACACAACAACTTAGCACAACAATTAATAATACATCACTGACTAGGGCCAAATGCAGCTTTTTGGCGAGGTCCTCGTACGGGAAACACATGTGCTAGATGTAAAAGCACACACGCTTTGCACTGCAGATGACTGTGAGGTTTCCTATGTGGTGTAGTGATTGTACTCAAGTCACCGATGACGAAGAGATCTTTTATCACACGTCACTTAAAGAGTGGTTTTACCTCCCTTCTTTTACCCCGGGACACCAGCTGAGGAATTTCACCTCAACATTAAGCAGAAAAGGGCTGTTCAACTCTGGAAGCTGTTTGTTATATCTGAAGATTTTGTAATAACTCGGACAGTTGAGACTCTGATCATCAACACAAGGAAGACATGGTTAAAAAATATGCAAGATTAAATACATTTCCTAAGGAAAAGGACTGACTAATCAGGTAACAGGGAACATTCTGATAAGATTCCCTCAAAGTTATGAACAAATCTTTTAAGTAACATTAACAGAGTGTTATCTGGTCTTTAATAATATTCTCCAGACATTCTCAAAATGATAGCCTTTGTCAAATGTTCACAAAAACATTATTTATACATCATTCATGGAACCTTTTTCCAAACCATTTTAGTTTGATGTTTGTCTAATGTTTTTTTTTTAATATTACTATTTGTTTCAGAACATTCAGAGAACATTCCAAACTAACATTCCCATAATATTTCAAAATGATACAAACGGAATGTTCCTTTAACATCACAATAACCAAGAGAAAACATTTTTAAAACATTCAAAAACTTTAAGACTTTAAGACTTTTCAAACGAACATTAAGAAATAATGTTTTCATAACTTAATGCTAACATTCTTAGAACATACATATTTTTTTGCTGTGCACATTTTAGTATGCACTGCATATATATAATATTAATAACCAAAAAAATACCTAATTAACTTGTGAAAAACAATAAATGATCTGAATGGATAAATGCAGTGCTGTCAAACTGAATGTAGCATTTAGAAGAGAATTATATGGTAACACTATGTATGGGAAACCACTTGATGACGGTAAATAAATGCTTATTTATCATTACATAATATAATACTTAAATGTTTTCTAAGCACATTAGTTAAACATGGCTGCTAGTATAAACTACTGCCAAGGTAATCATTTTGGTAAATGTATATTTACCTTCCTCACAGTTCAGCAGTGAAGCAGAGGGCAGGGCACAGTCGTTTCCACACTGGGCTGGAGAATAATGAACTTCTGCTGTGCCAAAAGGGTCAGACGAGTGGACATAGGATCCTTTGTACACTAGCTGTGCTACTGAGGAGCTGTGTGGGTCAGATGATATCTGCCGGTGCAGGGCTCCTTTGTGGACTATAGGCTGTGCTGTTGAAGGAATTGTAAGAGCCAGAAGGTGTCAGTCCATGCTGGAGTCCTTTACTGGAGCTGTAGGAAATATGCGCGTTATTGCTTCAACCTCTGCTGTACTGTTGTGTCTTTTCTTGTTGGTCAGAACTCGATTCAGTTAATGTCTCCTTCCCTTCGAGCTGGAAACACAGGAGGTGGTGTGTCTGTCTTCTTCCCCATTGGGATAGAAATTCAGAATGAAGGTATGTCCACCCATGGGATACATTATCTCTTACCAAAGAGGACATTTGAATCTGGTGCCGTTTAATCTTTTACATTTTACCCTTGCAATGTTCCATTACCAAACCCCTTTCAAATTATTACAGGCACCGTGCATGATGAGAAATGGTTGAATTATCAAGCATACATTTATTTTGTGTTTATACATCAGCTTTTGCGAACCGTTTTGTTAACAGTCAATTTAAATGTACGTAAACTATGTTTTGTATGAACATGAAGCAGAAGTTTCAGCTTGTATCAAATGGATTTAGATGAATCTTTGTGGCTTCACTTTGTTTTAGCCACTGCGACTGTGTCCTGAGGTCCTAAATTAATTTTATGGTGGTCTCAGCCTAAACATTAGGAATGAGTTTGCTGGTTTGGGTTGAGGCCTTTGCACTGCAGAGAGGAGGACAGAAAGGTGGGCTGCGTTTCCCAAAAGCATCGTAAGCTGATGTTGATCATATCTCCATTGGTTTCAATGGGTCTGTGATGTACTTAAGCTTACAATGCTTTTGAAAAACAGCCCTGGACAATATATACAGTACCAAATTGCACTGGCCAGCTGGTAAGACATAATGAACACAACTCTCTGTCATAGCCAAGAGAAAAGTAACTTTTAAAGGGGTCCTGAACTGCTTTTGTTTTTGTTTTTTTACTGTTCTCTGAGCTCCCTTATAAGAAGTAATAGAAGTAATAGGCTATTTTCTGTCCTGTTTTACCCTGTTTTTAGATGTAGAATTGGTGGGCGGGGCTAAAGAGGCAGTGATGTGAAATTGGTGGGTGGGGCTAAAGAGGCAGTGATGTGGAATTGATGGGTGGGGCTAAACAGGCAGTGATGTATAATTGGTGGGTGTGGCTAAACAGGCAGTGATGTAGAATTGGTGGGCGGGGCTAAAGAGGCAGTGATGTGGAATTGGTGGGTGGGACTAAACAGGCAGTGATGTAGAATTGGTGGGTTGGGCTAAACAGGCAGTGATTTAGAATTGGTGGGTGGGGCTAAACAGGCAGTGCTGTAGAAGCAGGCATTGATCTTCTTCTGCAGAGGCGGTGCTTATCTACACCATTACATCATAGAGTAGAACATTCCACAACATGTTGCTTTGGCAGACTGCCTTCAATGTAAGCTATTTTTTGACTAAAGAGAAAGTTTTGAGTTCTGAAACTCACAGGATGTTTTTATAGCACAATGACCTCTTACGTGTCAAAAGATCAAAGTAATTTTGGTTTCTCAGTTCATGACCCCTTTAAACTATTATACCAGACAAATGTGTTTGGGGAAGCCAAGCCTATCACCAGACCGGTGATTCTTAACCTGTTCCTAGAGCCCCTACTGTAACACTGCACATTTTGCATGTCTCCTTTGTATAACACATCCATTTCAGGTCTTGGAGTCTCTACTCATGAGCTGATGACCTGAATGTGTTTGATCACGGAGATATCAAAATTTGCACTGTTGGTGGGGCTCCAAGAACGTGGTTGGGAGATTCTTTGCTAGACAGATTACTTATTACCATGACACCATTTACCGAGGCTCAGGAGGAAGCCATATCATTGGTGGAATCAACAACCAAACAAGAACATCTCTGCTTGAAGACAGCCAAATCACTGGAGCAGCCTCCGAGGCAAACAAAGATCTGTTCTGTTGGCTTGAACGTGCTTGTACCAGTGTTGGTGCAGCACAGAGCATGTGTGATTTCTTCAGAGGGGGAGGAGAGAAGCCAGACATGGTTAGTCCTCAAGGGAGCGGTTGAAACCTTAGGCTTTTGTAAAGTCAGGCCCAATTTCCAGACAAGAGTCATAGCCTAACAGGGCCTGAAGGTGTCCAATGCGCTTCACTGAAGTCAAAGTGAATAACAGCACTTCCTTCAGAGAGAGAGAGAATGCACAAATTCACCATCACAGGAGGTTCAAATGGAGGAGCCGTAAGGGTATTTATCAGTACAAATACTACAAGTGTAGCACCGGATTTTGGGTCAATGCTACGAGAAGCGCATCAGTCAGTGAATAGTCACTTGACACATTCAGTAAATGTTCATGAGCAGTGCCCTTGAAGGTGAATCTCGAGAATGGCTTATAATCAGGGGTTTTCTCCACATTGAAGTGTGCAAGTTTCAGGTTCATTGATATAAAGCAGACATGAGACACACTTATGCAGCGATTTAACCATCTCGGGCCAAGAATGAGCCATAGCATGGTATTTTGTAGTGATGAGAAAAAACCAGCTGTAGAAACATTTCTGTATTTCATAGACTTTTTACGTCTAAACGTAAGGCTGGTGGGTCCTGCATTGCTAAACTGGAGGACAGAAAACTGTTGAAGAAAACAATGGAAACAGCAGAACAACTGTGTTTAGCACCCAACTGAAAATTACCAGACATGTACCACAATGCCTTTCAGCCTTGTATTCCATGTAAACATGCACACACACACACACACACACACACACACACACACACACACACACACACACACACACACACACACACACACACACACACACACACACACACACACACACACACACATGTTGGTTTTTATGGTTTACGGGGACTTTCCATAGGCGTTATGGTTTTTATACTGTACAAGCTGTATGTGCTATTGCCCTACACCTACCCTACACCTAAACTTAGCCCTCACAGGAGACGGTGCATTTCTATTTTCCCTCAAAAAAACTCACTCTATATGATTTATAAGCGTTTTACATTATGGGGACACTGAAAATGTCCTCATAAATCACCTTCTCCTTGTAATACCTATGTTATACCCATGTCATTATACAAATTTGTGTCCTCATAAACCACATAAACATTACCCCCCACACACACACACACACACACACACATTTTAACAATTTATTTAAGTCCACTTAAAATAAATACTCTATAGGGACATAAATATTACAGATGCAATTAAATACACGTACAAAAACTCATGGACAAGATCTTCAATAGATGATCATGGACCAATAGATCTTCACAATATTAAGCATATCACTCAGTTGTTATGAGTATAAATAACAACGTCTCCTCCATATTTGACGGCTGCCTATGATAGCAGACAGAGAACAGTACTTTGCCAAATGTTTAGCCCTCTTTTTGGGCATCCCAAGTTGTTGAAGGCCTCTTACAACCAGCCTGTGTGTGTGTCCTAAACTGCCAAATATGAAAACAGGTAATCGGCCCCGATAACCTATATCTGAAATAACATTTAGGAGTGGTTGGTATTTAATGACTGGTCATAAAAGCTTCTTCCATACTAGAGTCAAAGGTGCATGCTATCTCCAGAACAAACACCTCTCTACACTCCTCATTAATCACAGCAACATCAGGTGTATTAGCAGACAGATCAGAAAACATTTCAGAATTATTACTGAGACTCTGAAACATAGAGGGTTTTACACAGGACTGTTTGTATACTCTTACTAAAGGTGATACATGATTTGATATGTCCTTCACTATCAGGTCCACTATTCACACACACATGCACACACAGACACAAGCACATGCGCACACGCACGTACGCACGCACGCACGCACGCACGCACGCACACATGTTTACTTACATGTGTACAATTAATGAGGACATTCCATAGGCGTAATGTTTTTATACTGTACGAACTGTATTTTCTATCGCTCTAGTCTACACCAACCCTACACCTAAACCTATCCCTTGCAGGAAACTGCATTTTTACAATTTAAAAAAACTTTGTTTAGTTTATTTTTTAAACCCGTTTTACAAATGAGGACGTCCCCAAAGGGAGGTTTTTGGAGATTTTGTCAAGTTTACCTCACTTTGGAGTACAAATTTTCATTAAACACCGTTTTGTATGTTGTTTAAGCCTTTTGTTTTACGGGGACACAGGAAGTGTCCTCATAAGTCATTTACGCTGTAGTATCCATGTCATTATACACATTTATGTCCTCATAAACCATATATATCAGTACACACACACACACACACACTGAAAGCATCCTTAGTACAATGGCTTAATGTGTAAATTATAGGCCTAATTTTAATCTTTGCAATCAGTGTGTTGCATTTTGTGTGGTGTTAGTGTGGTGTTAGATCTTAGTAAATCGGCCAAATAAATATTTCTATAGCAAGCTTTGCTCATATTTATAAACTCTGCCAAACTGTCCTAGTCATTGTATTATTATTTAAAATAAATAAATAAATAATTCCAGAAATATAACCTTACATTTCAGGTTTCTCTCATGTTCATATCCCTTTATGTTACCAATGCACACTAAAAATATCATAAGATTATGCTCATATTTTATTGTACAGTCATTCTATGTAATGCATAGTAAGTGTCATACGCATGCAGAAGAGAATATGATATTTAAATAGGTAGTCAGCAGTTTATCATGATTTGCTGTGTAATAAGAGAGATAAGTTAGTTTTGGTTTCTGTGGGAATTCCCTGGGCTTGTCTCTCCTACACTCCCTGAGGGTTGCACAGAGAACAATATGGCTGGATTTGTTTTGCTGTCTCTGATTGAATTAGGATTGATTTTGCTGCTATGTTGCCAGGAGACTATCGGGTCTCTGGACTTCTTTAAGTGTGTTTATTGGATAAATGTTTACACACTAGTCAGCAGGACCAGTGGGTTGTTAGCCTGCCATTTACTATAAAATAAAAATCAATAATGCTGAAATGTAATTTTACGTCTCTTCATTACTGAGGGAATGATTGTTTCCAGACACACGGGATGTGAAATGTCATCTGTTGTGAGTGATATAGAGAAACAATTAAAGCTTACTAACAGTTGAATAAATAAAGCTTCACACATCACAATCTCACTCATCATCAGCTAAAATATTTAGTACAAGAAATGTATATTTAGTGTTGACTATTCATCACAGACACAAGCCTCTCCAAATAGAGACAGTGTTCTGTTTCAAAGCGCTCCAATGACATGTTCAACAGCACACTTTGGAAAACCGCAGAACAAAAACAGCAATTAGTGCTTTTAAGTGGTGCATTTCTGCCGTCTGTGTGATTGACAGACTCACGCTGTTATTAGCATGACTTCACACACTGTACTACCAAAGCAGGTATCGCTGTGAAGACCGCAGCTGTCAGAGTTGATTCAATGCCTTTGTGACCATAACCTGTGCCAGTGCAGAACAGGAAAATATAGGACTGCATGTACAGCTGTTTTTGCATACATTGTCATTGTTTAAAAATACACCAACAAATATGTTATAAACATTTCAGTGACAAGCTGAACTGAAAATCATGACATGGACTTCAAAATATCTTAGTATTTGCTTTAGTGAACATGATGATTTTGGTGGTGAAACAACCAAATCATTTGGAAACACTTTGTTTTGAATGAAAATTATTTTTAGAATAAATATAATCTCAGTTGTGATAAGTCAAGCTCTATGGCACTTTATCTACTATTAGTGCAATCACATGCATACATATTGTGTTTTTGCATCATTATCACTGTGTTTACCTCTGTTTTAGTAGTTAGTTAGCTTTTGCCAGTCATTGTCATTTGGCACCAGGGACTAGTCCAGACAGAATCTCAGTGTCATCAACACAAAAACACACACCTCATCACGACTCAGAAAGTTAAGCTAATAAGCAGCTGTCAAAGGAAAAATAAGATAAATGTAATGGTTAATGGAATCAGGGTCCCAATAATTACCACTCAGACAGCAGCAAACACAAGTAATGACAGAACGGAAAGAGAGAGAAGCAATGGTGACATTTTGTATGTTAAAGCAAGAGAACTCAACTATAGGCAAATTACTAGTACAGGGGTCGTCAGAAGTGCCCTAACCAGACACTGCCATCTTTAGCTTCATTTTATCTATTTATGCTAGCTGCAAACAGGCCGCAGAAGCTCCCCCCACCAACGTGTGGTTGCACTAGATTACAGAAGACGGTTGTTAGAAAGCAGCTCCCGCGGAGTCGATAGTAAAGTGTGCAGCATCGACTTTTTGATGCGACTGACCCGGGTTCGAATCCACCTTTTGCTGAACTCGTTCTCCTCCCTTTTCAAATCACATATCACATTGGAAAGGCATTTATTTTACAGTAAATAATAAAAAAGTGGAAAATAAAGTGCCTTATGGGTGTTTATCGGGTAGGATTACTTTTTCTCTTTTGCACTCAACGGAGGCGGTCGCATTTTTTCTCTCCCCGTCCTCACCCTTATCTTCCCTGCTTTGCTCCCTTGTCTCGTATTGAGAGACTCCATCTGCACTGCTCTCCAAACTGAAAGATTATGGATTTGATCAACTGGTCTCTTAATGCAATTGACACCATCTTGGGTTCCGGGGAACCTGACTGCCCCGACGGAACGTTCGCAGCGGGCTACACGATGGACGCGTGGGAGAGGTGGCGAATCGTGTGTCTTGCGGATCTTTCCGTGGAGGACATTGAAGATATCTACCTATTCGGAACCATGATGAAAGGTATTTTGCTGATTGGATTAGGCTTTGCCCTGGGTTATCGAAAAATTCAGAAGATGGGAACAGCTGTCCAAATTCTCACAAGGCTGACCGTCTTGATTGAAGCTGTGGGAAGAGCGGTCAGCATTGAGACTGAGACTATCAATCGCAATATGGATTCTATCAAGGAGAAGCTCACGGCTTTACAAAGGAAAATTGATTATATTGGAGACCAAAATGGACAAAATGGACAGAGAGAGTAGCCTGCAAAATTGGAATGCGTTTACTCGCCCCAAAGACAAAACAATCTTATATTTTTCTGGCTCCCCCACACAGTGGCCTTGGCAAGGCTGTTGCTGGAATCTACCCCGGGAGAGCAATGCAGTGAGACGCTCTTGCTTCCTCCCCCACCCTACAGACATTACAGACATTGCCCCTCCCCCGACCACTCGCCTCCGTTCGCTTTGAACCGCCAGCCTGTCAAGCGGGTCTGACCAGCGCCGGATTAGTGGCTGCGGGACCGGATGGCTGCTTGCTGGGCCGGATTCACTTCCCCTGTGGCTATGTCGTGTGTCTATGGTGTATGTGCTTTTGTGTTGCTGAGGTGTTTTTCCTGTTCTCACACTGTACTCCCCAAGGAGCATAGTCTGGGGGTTATTTTTTTTCTCCTCACTTTCCTCATGTTATGCTGTATTTTTCTTCAATTCTACTTGCATTTCACTACTGATTATACTCT